>PVJA010000337.1:0-88243 GCA_004027025.1 Myocastor coypus | reverse complement strand
CAGCTGGGGTCATTTCAGCAAAGTAAAGATCTAGATGTTAAGAGCATCTGGCGGGACCTAGGAGGAGGATGCAGGAGAAGGTAATACTTATTTATGTATTTACTTTTGGTACTGGGACTTGAACTCAGGACCTTGTGATTGCCAGGTAGATGTTTGTGCTACTGAACTATATCCTTGGTCCTAAAAAGGTAGTCTTTAAACTGAGACTTAAGCTGGGCGTGGTGGCGCACGCCTGTAATCCTAGCATTCGGGAGGCTGAGGCAGGAGGATAGGTGAGAGTTCGAGACCAGCCTGGGCTACAAAAGTGAGCTCAAGGCCAGCCTGGGCTACAAAGGTGAGTTCAAGGCCAGCCTGGACTACAAAAGTGAGCTCAAGGCCAGCCTGGGCTACAAAAGTGAGCTCAAGGCCAGCCTGAACTGTACAGTGAGACCCTGTCTCAAAAAGACAAAAATAAATAAATAAATAAATAAATAAATAAATAAATAAATAAACTGAGACCTAGAGGGCAAGGAGTTCTTGCCAGACGAGGAAGAGGTGGAGGTGAGTATCAGTGCTTCTAGTTCAATAGCAGGGGAGGCCCTCTGGACATGGAGAACATGAACGAAACTTAGGAATTGGGGGGGCAGGCAGGGTACGAACCCACACCTGTCCTCCAGGCTAGGAGCCCTTCCACGGTGGTCCCCAGGGGCTGGTGCCATGTGGACTCAGTTTCTCTTTTGGTCCTTATGGTTGGAGAGGATTGTTAATGAAAATAGTTTATTTGCTTGAGAGATGATGTGTTCTGGAATGGACTGGGCCTGGGGCTGGAGAAGCCTAGATTGTGTAGCATAGATGATAAAGCCCAGGCCCCAGCAGGATGGCTCAGTGGTCTAAAATGCCTGCTTAGGAAAGCTTAAGTGGCTGCAGGGACCCCGGTTCGATCCCCGGCACCACATGCTGTGCCAGCCCTGCCCTCAGGGCAGGCTGAGCCGGCCATAAAAATAAATAAATAAACAAACAGAAGTTCTGAAACAAGAAAAAAAATAAAAGATGATAAAGTCCAAGGGCTGCAACCCCAGACTGGAAGCTGAGGTTTGGCGTCCGCTCAGGGAATGACTCCCTGCCATGTCGGTGAGGCTCAGAGCAGCCTCTCTGTGGTTCTCTCAACCCTTCCAGAAGGTCCAAGTGGCAGGTGCTCCCGTAGGAAACCCTGCATGTAGATTGAGAAGGGAGTCTGTCTATCAGGAGCCTTGCTGAAAGCTTCTGCGAGCTGACCTCATGGCTCGCTGGTCAGACAGCCTTGTGTGACGGGCCGGGCAGCAGAGGCTGGAGGTGCTGATCCAGGGAGGTGGAAGAGGAACGGACAGTGCCACTCAGTCACCACATGCCACCATCCTTGCAAGCTTGTAGGGGTCGGCACAATGGATCCACTGAAAGGTAAGGGGTCCTCTTGACATTCCTGGGCAGTCCTGTCCTGATGACAGTCATCAATATTTTCTTTGTATTTGTTAGTATTTCCTTGTATGATGTGGTATATAAGAAACATTTGACAAAATTCATTGCTCAACCAATAAGAATTGAGAGGGAATTTCTACAACTTGGCCAGGAGCACATGGTCGTTCACCTAGACTATAGTGACCCTGGTCCCGGTCTCACACTACGTACACACGTTAATTTAACATACATAGAATATCTAAATTTCAGAGCAGAGACTCTGAAGCTTCTAGAAGGAAACCTTAGAATTGCATCTCCATCAACACAAGTCAGGCAGAGCTATCTTGAACTTAATAGAAAAAACACTAACTGGAGAAAACTTGATAAATGGCAATTCATTAAAATTTAAAGTTTGCTCTTTGAAACAATGCTATGAAAAATTAAAAATCAAACCTCATCCTGCAAGAAATATGTTTGGGAAACAGCTTGTATCCAAATTGTGTACAGAACACCTACAACTCAGTGTTAAGGAAGGCTAAAAGTAAAAAGATGAAATCTACTAAGTTGTAGAGACGGTAAAGAGGATGACCACGCTCATACCTCATTGTGGGAGTGCGAAGCAGCTTCACCAAAAGTACTTGGGTGGTTTCTCATGAAGCTAAACACAGTGTTCCTGGACGACCTGGGCATTATCCCAGGCTGAGGTAAACACACGATTAGAAAAGTCTGCTCCACACCTCTTCCAAGCAGTTTCTTTTATGTAGGCACAAGGCGGGCACCACCCACGCATCCCCTGCGGCTTACTACGTGAACATGCTGTGGTGTGTCCATACAGTGGAACACTGCCCAGCCAGGAGCAGGCATACAGTTCTGACACACGAGGTAGACCAGCGGGCGGGGATGCTCTGCGCGGACTGCACAAGAGCTGAGGGTCTGTGCTGCGTGGTTCACTAGTGTGGCGTCCAGTAGGGTGCGGACCCCGTCTGTACCAACAGAAATCTGATCAGCGGCTGCCGGAAGGCTGACTGGGGGGAGGTGGGAGGGATTTTTTTTTTGAACATGAAATATATGAACTGCACACACAGTGTATCTTTTTGGGTTCTGGTTGTGTGGCATATGTTCACACATATCAAAATTTAAAATTGGTACATTTTATTGTAAATACCTTTTTCCTCAGTAAGAACATTTTTAAAAAATCTGACCAGAATGTTACCTGCAGTCTGATATAATTGTGGAGCTCTGAGGGCTCTTGGGGCATAGCAGCGCTTTAATCTCAGAGGGGCCAGAGCATGGGGCTGTCTGTGGGCTGCAGGGGCCTAGGGGATCCGACTTATGACAGGCGTCTCCAAAGCAAGACGTTTCAATGACTTGTCCCTGAGACTCGACGTCCAACACGCACGTATTGAGGAAGGCTTTATTTTGGCTCTCAGTCTGCAGGGCGTTCAACCCATGTCTTGGCTGGCCCCAAGGCAGGGCTGCCTCGTGGAAGGGCCTGGTGGAGGACGTTGTGTAGGCCGCGGGGGACAGGAAGCAGGGCGAAGGGAAGATGGGTCCTTCCAGGGCATGTCCCCAGGACGGTCTTCTCCAACCAGGCCCCAGCTCTTGATTTCACATTTAGCTATAAATGCCCCATGATCCAAACACCCCCAAGCCCCATGTACGAGCGCAGGAGCATTGGAGGATGTCTAGATATAAACCAGGATGGAGGGCCCTGTTCACACACACCAACGCTCACCCCCCTGACACCACTCACCCACCCACAATACACCCACACATGTACACGTACCACACTCCATAGCTACACACCCTGACTGACAGTGCCCAAGGCCTGTGCCGTCACCAGCCACCATCATGCAGTAAGAAGTGACACAGGTGGGGTCCTCCAGCTGGTGGGGGGAGGGGACTCTGAGCCGGGTGCTGGCTGGCCCCTCCCCATGCTGTGAGACAGACTCTGGCTTGGGTTTCTGTGGGTGAAACTGCAGTGATTCCAGGGCTGGAGAGGCCTTGGGATAAAGGGCTTTAGCTGATGGGTTGGACAGGGCAAGGAGGAAAGGTCGTGGTAACAGCTGCCGGCACCAATGCACCTGCTCAGAGGCGATAAAATGCATGGGTGGAAACCATAGTGATAGGCAGAGGACAGGAGGGGTGTCCATAGCCAGCTCCATTGCTCTGGGTTCTCCATGTCTACCCTCTGCCCCAGCAGACAAGTTCCCTTCTATGTGTGTGTGTGCCCTACTATATTTCTAAGGAGCACGCGTGTGCGTGTGTGCACACACAAACATAGACGCACACAGGCACACACACAGAATATGCACATAGACACCTTGTGACTGCAGAGTCACCAGTATTTGACCTCTGGCCCACTCCAGAAAGACATCCTCACCCTTGCCTTTTCCTAGAGGACTTAGGGAAGGTTGGGATCATACAAACGAAGTGGCAAGATTCCAGGCAGATGGCTTTGTCTCTTTCTGCTTGGGGCTGTTTTCCAAGCGCTGTGGGGACAGAGGCTCCCAGAGGATGCCCCCTAGAGTGCATGGACTGCTGCTACCACAGCAGCTCAGGTGCTCTTGTCCCCCACAGCATCTTCCTTGCAGTTCTGTCCCAAGCCTCCCGGGAGGGCGGAGGGTGCACACGGATGTTTTAGCTTGTTCTCAACTCTGATCCCAGGAGAGACGAGTGACTCTTTTTACCTGACACCTGATGTCCTGGTTCTTGTCTGTTCCTGTTCTCCTAAATCCAAGGACCTTGGTGTCCCGAGTCCCTGGGTGAAGGCATTTGGCCCTGAGGCAGGCCAGGGCACCTGGCATGCCAGGATGCCCCCTGCTGCCATCCTAGAGCTTCACTGCCACTCTGTCACAAACCTTGCAGAACCAGGCTGGAGGTTCATTTTGCTTAGCATTTGGGGACCTGTTGTGTGGAGGAGAGGATCTTGGAGAAAAGTGGGGTGGGGTTGGCCCTGAGGCAACCCCAGAAAGTGCCCTGGCCATGGAGCCCTGTGAAGATGGTCAGTCTCTCCCTCCTAGATGCCAGGCTCCGTGGTCCTGAGCTGGGTCAGTCAAGCTGTAGTCATGTCGCCAGTGAGCTGAGTCTCAGCTTCCTCTGTCACTGAGCTAACTCACACAGCTCTCACAGGATCAAGTGTGAATGGACCCAGAAAGAGGAGCCAGACGGGCGTGCGCCTTGAGGGAGCTCGTCAAGAGTAGCTGTCACCCTTGAGTCTGTCCCCAGCGGGGACCACCTGTCTCGCTAGACGGGGAAGGGACACAACAGAGCAGTGTATGGCGCACATCAGAGAGGACATCTGCTTCAAGGGGGCGTGTATGTGCAAGCGCGTGTGCGAGCCCGTGTGTGTGCATGTGCCGGGTCAGCATGGGTACACGAAGCAGGGTGGCACTGCGCCAGGGTGTGGTAGGCTTCTCCAAGCACAAAGAGCTTGGCTGCCCCATCAGAACTGGGCTCTACACACAGAACGGCGCCGCGAGGTGCTCTCCGCTTATCGGGTCCCTCGCTGCTTCCGTGATGAGAGCTTGAACGGGTGCCACTTCCTGCAGCGCGGGATGCGGGGAGGGGTGAGGAGGGCATTTCTATTTTGGATTCCCGTTTCCAGCCTGCTCGGTATCGTTGGGATCAGCTGGCACAAACAGAGCGCCGGAGTCGCTTTCCTAGCCGTGGGGCGCGGGTCTATCCGCCGGGCCACGCAGGCCGGGCGGAAGCGCCGCCAATGGCCGCTCCATCAACTCTGGCAGATGTGTACATTACGCCTTTTGATCTCTGAGGATGCTGGATGTGGATGACCTAATTCGCCTGTGGTTATCTTTCGCCAAGGTAGAAGGGACGTAAGCAGATATCCACTTTTGTAAGATAAAATTAGCACCTCTGCTGGAAGATAAACATTTTGGGCAGGAAAACCCTGATTAAAGTACAAAGCGGCCAAGGGGGTACAAGGCTGCACCCTTGGAGCAAAATTCCTATTTATAATAAGAGGAAATAGCATTGCTATGACACAGGACAAGGAGAAGCCGACCACAGCTTGGAAGAAGTGGCTTTGCTGGAACGTTCCATTCACATTTGGTTCACAGAGGCCGAAACCAGGGTGCAAGGGAGGAAGGAGCGTAGGGAGGCCATGGTGGAACTATGTTCAGAGCAGGAGGTCCAATGGGTCTAGGCCATGCCAGTTCCCACCTGCCAAGGTGACTATGGACAATTGGCAAAGAGCGTGGCTGCCCCCCTGGAGTGGGTTCGGTCTGCACGGGTGGTGGGCACCGAGCTGGATCCTGGTATGGGGGCTGCCCTTCCACTCCCCGAGACACTGTCCGCCTGCATCTGGCCTCTCAGTCTGACTCTTACAGTCTCTACAATCCCAGAAGGGTAAACTGAGTTAGCACCCTTCACTTCCCCTTGGGAGCCAGTTTCTGTCCAGCTTCTGGGGCCACCTGAGTGAACTCAGTGGAAAGAATTGCTTCCTATGTTCCTCTGGAGAGAGAAACACGTAGCCTTCATTTGGAAATACTGGCACGATATCTGATACAACGAAGAGAGCCGAAAGAGCTTCTGGATGATACACTATACAGTCGAGCACCGGTTTAGTTTTTTGCTACATTTTGTATGTCTTTCTTGCTTAGGGTTTGGCTTGATCCATGCCAACAGCTTCTCCAGCTCTTCTGGTGAGTTGGAGACCCTTGGGGGTGCCCCACAAGCTGGCCAGGGCCTTCTGCCCATGGTCCCAGTTGGCATGGCACCGCAGGCCACAGCAGGCACCAAGCACAGCCTGGTGACCTCGTGGTGCCGGCGGAAGATCAAACGAGAGCAGCGAATGCCATGCCAAGAGCAGCTGGAGCGTGGTGACTGTGCCTGCATCTGTGTCTCTCACGTCTCTTTTGCTCTGCCTGTTCATCTCCAGGTGATTCCTCGAGATGTCGCCTGGACCGTGCGCCTCACCAGCTGTGTGACCTGGAACTTGTGGTTGTCTTTTTTTGACCCTTAATTTCTCCCATTCTAACTGAAGTTTGGCTTCACACACAGTAGTGCAGGGCCCACAGGTCCTCCCCATGTGGCTTGGTGACCTTTACGCTCGTGGAACCCTCGGGCGAAGTCACATGAGGTCCTAGCTCCGCTGGTCCCTGCACTCAGAGATGGCTCCTTCCTGCGCCTCCCTCAGCATGTTTGGGGAAACGTCGTGTTCTTAAATGGTGCTCATAGCTCGCACACTTTTCTGCAGCCTCTGTGCTCTTGCTCTGCCCTCTGCCCACCACCTGTCCACAACCTGGGCGGCACCACACGCTCTTCCTCTAGGCCAGACTGGTCGTCGTGCTCTTGCAACACAGGCTGCGAAGGGTTTTCCTGAAGCCTTGCGTCTGCAGGGCCCAGGGCTGGACCCTTGCACTGACTTCGCTCGGTGCAGACTTGGCTGACCCCTCACCCTCTGTGAGCTGCGCTCCCGTGGTGGAGGCTATTGTGCACTCTGGCCACCATGCCAGCTGACCCCGCTGGAGACTCCTGGCTCCTTGCCACAGCCCCAAGAAGCCTCTGCCATACCTGTGCCCAGCCCCATCTGTATAGCAGAGCCACTGGGGCTTTGAAGAAGCCCTGCTGCCACCCAAAGGGTTGGACTCAGTGAGTCGGGCTGCAGTGTGCAGACCCCTTCTGGTTGTTACCTCTCCCAGGTACCTAACACACAGGAAAAGCTAAGAGCCATGGCTCCAAGTCCCTCTCAGATGAGGCTCGGAGAAGAGAAGCCTCTTCCCTAGGGAGGTCAAGTCTGTGGTCCACCTGTACCACACCCTGACTGCTCTGTATGCTTCTGGTCCAGGGATGGGGATCTGGGGGCAGGCTCAGCCCCACCAGACTGCAGGAGTCATGCTGTACTTTAGCCAGGCCCTGGGGAGATGGGCCCACAGCCCTCACGGCAGCTCAGCCTCTGCTCCGAGGCTACCCACACCTGTGTTGTGTGTGGGGCCGGCTCCTGGCCAGCAGGGTGCTCTCCCCATAGCCTCTGCACCCAGCCTCGCCCTACTGCACTTGCTGGACAGCCACTCTCCCCAGAGGGCTGGGCCCATCAGGAAGGAGTCCGCTTCCCAGCCCAGTGCACAGTGCCACCTCTGACAGACACAGGGCAAGGACTTCAGGGAGGACCTCAAGGCAAAAAGGCTAAGCTGTCTGCAGAGATGGAGACAGAGGGGCAGCAGTGCCCTAGGGACTTTGACAACAAGAGCTAAATCGCTGCAGCCAGGTCTGTCAGGGATGCGCCCCGTGTGCAGTGCGTTCTGTCCCCCTGCAGGAGGATGTCCTGGTAAGGCAATGAAAGCCCACCAATGGTCCTTAAGAGCTGGCTGTCCCTTTGAGTGTACTCCATCACCACCCAGCACCCATCCCAGGGAAACAGACCAAACTGTGGTGGAAAGTGTCACAGCCAAGCCACTCCTGTCACACGGACAGACTGAAGGACATCAGTGTCCAGGGACAAGGCCACATGGGCACCCTCTCTGGTGTGTGCACCCAGAATCCCAGGGGTGGGTCAGGATGAAAGGGTGAGACACGGGTCCTTCAGAGACGTGTGGTGCAGGAGGCAAGCCTCCATGACTGCGGCTCTCTCTCTTCTGGTGGCCCCACATTTGGATGTGTGCACATGTGGGTCCCATAAACACAAGCGTGTGCTGGTGCCCCAGAGCGCTGTGTTTGTTTACTTTAAGGGAGGCATCTCTCTCCGCCTCCAGATTTCACTTTGGGATTAAAGGAAGAAAGCCAGAGGAGATCTGGGGGGTCCTGAGTGAGGAAGGGAGCCGGCCAGGAGGCACAGGTGCCACACCCAGCGTCCCCTCCTAGCAGGTAAAGGGATCAGGAAAGAAGTGAAACCCAGGGAAGCCTAGCATAGCTTCTTGTGGCAGAGCACCCCTGCTCCTCCTCTCCCTGCCAGAGGCTGTGCCTCAGGACCCACCTTATTCCAACCTTTCTCACTCTGCAGTTGCCATCTCGTTTTAAAAATCAAATTTCTGCTCCCAACACAGCAGTTGTTTTGCTGCAATGGGGCTGCTGGGTGGCGTGGCACCAGTGTATTCTGAGAACAGTGGGCCAGTGCTTGGGCCCTCTGCTCCCCTCTCCTAGACAGGGAAGCTGGGCCTCAAGAAGGCAGGCACAGCCCGGAGGAACAGAAGCCAGATTTCCACTGGCCTGTGGGTGCCGGCTCTCAAGGCCCCATGACCCAGCTGCCCGGCATCTGAGGCTGGCCAGGCGCTGGCTGCTGTCGGGAGGCTCAGGCCACTGGGGAGCCTGGCTTTGGGATGCTGGGCAGTTTGTTGACCCGGCAGCTGGTTGTGCAATACCCACATGACGTTCGCAGGGTGTGGTGGAGGAGACGGAGAAGGGTGGAGAAGGGGCTCCCGAGGGCTGTGCGGTCCAAGACAGCTGGGGTGACAGCCAAGGGCGAGCTCCCTGTGCCGCCGAGATGACGGTGTATGTCAGGACCTCTCAGGGGTCGCCAGGCAACCTGGGGTGTCTGCAGCTCCCCTCCACGGCTGTGCCCACACCCTAGCTGGCATCTGCCCAGCTGAGCCATGGTTGTGGGGACCTCAGAGGACACCCCAACAGCTTCTCTACCCTAGAATTTGAGAACGCAGCAGAGATCCCAGCTGGACTTGTGGAGCAAGGCCTGTTGTCCAGCAACCAGCCAGCAGCCGGGAGCGGCGTCCCCAGCCTCAGAACCTGGGTCTTCTGAGCACTTCCTGTTGAATGCAATCATGCTGACAGCTCCTAAAGGAGGCAGTGCTAAGCCCACTTCACAGACAGATAAACAGAGATACAGTGCCGGGCGTGATGGCGCACGCCTGTAATCCCAGCACTCGGGAGGCTGAGACAGGAGGATCGATGTGAGTTCGAGACCAGCCTGGGCTACAAAAGTGAGCTCAAGACCAGCCTGAACTGCATAGCGAGACCCTGTCTCAAAAAGACAAAAAAAAAAAAAAAAAACCAAAAAAAAAAACAGAGATACAGGTCAATGCAGGAACTCCCTGGGTAGCAGGAGTGTGCCCTCCAACAGGCCCGGCTGCAGCCCAAGGCCAGTCACCCCTGTGTCTCTGTAGACAGCTGGGCCTTTCCAGGAGCCTGGTCCTCAGACATGCTGACCTCTCCCTGCCTCCATATCCTCACAGGGTGAAGGTGACATCACTGCTGTCTCCTGAGGCTTTTGCATGTGAGGTGGCAGCACTGCCTGGACCTCCACACATCTTGGTCACCTCCACCATCACGTTGGTCTCAGTGCCTCTCTGTGTGTCTTCCTACCTCCCGTCAGCACAGCATGTAACAGGATCAGCGGCGTCAGTGTCAGAGTAACAGGATGGGGACAAGGACCAGAGTGGTGGTGTGGAAGACCCCACCGCTTGTGGTGGGCCTGGGTAGGCGTCAGGTACTGAGACAATCTCAGGCGGTAAGAGAGAGCTCAACGCATGCCCTGTCCTGCATCTGGCTGGGACCGGGCAGCCAGAGTGCAAGGCGTTGGACTCCCTTTGTGAACCCTCTCTGGGGCAGCTGGGACAGTTTGCTGACCAAGAAGAGGTGGGAGAGGCCTTATGATTAAGTTATTTTTCAAAATCTCCTCTGCCCCAGAGCTGTTCCACTTGTCATGGCATCTGAGCAAAGGGATTTCACCTTTTCTGCCTGGGATCCATTGACCAGCAGGCCTGTGAGAAGCTGTGTGCTCCCGTTTGACTCTGAGCCTCTGCCTCCTGGCAGTGGGTGTCCAGGGCCTGACCAGGCATGTAGGACACCCTGAATGGCCGCTCCCACCCCTGCCCCACAGGCCTCCCTGTGACCCCCTGGCCACACTGTCCACCGTGTCAGAGAGAGGAGAGCGGCAGAGCTGCGTATGTGCTGTGGGAACCCCTGGCTGCGCTAATTGGGGTCTGCAGCGCTTCTGCTCTTTGTCTGAGCAAAAGAGATAAGAAGCCAGAGGCCGGGCGTTGATCTAAGGGCTGCAGGCAGCGCGCACGGTCACTCCCAAGTGCTTGGGCAGTGCGTCCAGCGGGGCTCCCTCCAGCTGGCGGTGGGCCCCCTTCTCCAGAGGCAACAGCGTGGTCCGTGGCAGCTTACCTCTGCAAACCTGCTGTGTGACACCCTCTGCGGGCACCACCGTGGCTTCTCCTTCAAGTGAGGCTGAGCTGGCCACTGCCTTCACATCCCTGCCAAGTCCTGGTCCGTCTGCTCTGTCCAGAACCAAAGCTGTTGTCAGAAAAATAAAGAAAGCACCAACTTCTGGAGGCCAGTGGGCGCCTCTGACAGCTCGTGTGGGAACCACGAGAGTCAAATAGAACAGAAAATGGCATGCCCTTGCCAGAAAGCGATCGGTAAAGACGTGCTGGTGTGTGCTTTGTACAGATATATTGTGGGAAAGGCCACTGGATGAATTCGTACATGGAAACAGGGCACACTTCCTTTAAATTCATGAAAACCCCTGCACACCTAATAGTTCAAACAGAAATAATATGTATCATTAATAATGGATTTTCATACTATCTAAATATGAAAGGTATTATATATTATATTGACATCCAGGCTAAATCTTTCCCTTATAAGGTGCTTGACATAAATAGCTTTTATTATGGAACTCTCCAGTGGATGGGACACACACATTTCTTAAAGGTCTCAGCTGCTATTGTTATCCTTGGGACATAAAATTGGAGTTCCCAACTTCCAGTATCAAATTTTAGCCCAAACCCTATAAAATGTGTCCTGTCAGAAAGTGCCAGGAGCCCTAAGCTCCCTTCCGGGCAGCATGTGGCAGCCGGTGCTCTGGCCTTAGAGGCCGAGTGTCCACACAGCTTCTCCTTCGTCCTCGGAAGAGGCGACCATTCCTTTCCGGTTTGCCCTCTTCCTGCAGGGTTGGCTGGGAAGAAGCGGGTGGCCGTGGCCTAGGCCACTTGCCGGGGGACACGGCTTGCGGGGCTGAGTCCAAGGCCTGCAGATAGGACCCTCCATCAGGAATGCGAGGAATGTTTTCCTTCGGACCCGATGGAGGCGCACAGACCCTGGGGATTCTGTCTGCCGTGACAGCCGTGACATTTGCCAGAGCCCCGGACGGCTGTGGAAATGGCATTGCCCACCCTGAAAGTGAGAAGGTAACGTTTATTTTTGTATTTTCTCTCTCTCTCCCATATACAGACTGTAGAAAGACCACCAAGTGTGGACCATTTTTTTCCTACCGTGATGTACAATTCGCATTTGTTAATCAAAAAAAAGTGCCCGAGGTCATCCACCTAGACTTTTTTTTTTTTCCTTAAACAGGAAACGGGTTTCAGATGTTTATATGTTAAAAAGTAAGGCTACTAATCTGTTTAGCCATTCACCAGGCTGTAGCTAACTCTCTTTTACCTTTTAATGTGCAAGCCTCATGGAATGACATTAATTTTTATCCCTCTTGTTATTTAGAAATTAAAAAAATATCTTTCCAGAGTCACCTGCTTTTCTGGGACAGCTCCAGCAGAGGCTGAAAGACATGGAGCCGGCTGTGGGTTAACGCTGAGCTCCCAGCAGCCTGGCACTGTACCTCCACTTGAGAATCCCGGGCTTCGGCAGTTCCTTCAGATGGAGTGTGGTCACCCCTTTTCTCGTGGGCTTGTACCCATAAGAGGACAGTTGTTGAGGCACCCTGTCAGGCTCAAGTGAGAGGCATCCCTGTGTACCTTGTTCAGAAAGACAGGATGGTTCTCTCAAACCCAAGTTCCTTTCTGTCATTTTCCTGGACACTGGGCCTGGGAGGACACCCAGCTAGCATCCAGTGACCCAAATGGCTACGCTGTCACCTATGCCCCGGAACCTACCGTCCTGTCGCAAGCTTCAATCTGATATCTGCAAATAAGATTCTGTTTCAGTGTTGGAATTTCTCCAACACTGACTGCATTCTCACCCATCACCGTGGGTTCCCTGCTGTACTGTGGCAGTTCACTGATACTTTTTCTGCACTCCCAAGAAGTGTGGATTTATAGCTTCAGAAGACAGGAGCATGGGTGGGAAGGATCGAAGGCTTTGGAGTGAATTTGCCGGGTGCAGGTTGCTGCCTTAAAAGATTCTTTCAAACATCGAATTCAAAGCAAATGAGTTCTATCATTTACTAAAACCAGATCAAATGGCCCCTGAATTTCAACCCGTCCATCTGTCTTTAGCCAAATGCTTTGTGTCTGTAGATCTTGCAGACAATTCTTGGAGAATTTTGTCAAGGAAAGAAAGCCAGTTAAGACCAAGTGCACTTTTAAAATCATCTAAGATGAGATGAGCCTGTAAAATAAGCCCTGTATTATTGGGATCAGGAAAAAGTTACACAAAGGATCGCCCTCTGTTCCTTACCAGAACCCCATGTGTGCACGATGCATACAACACACCATCTAATGAGGCGAGGGTGCGATTGTTTTCTTTCACATCGGTATCAGAGGTGGAGCAAAGACGGGTATGTGTCCAAAGCTGGATGTAAGGCAAAGGCCCAGACCCCTCCCTGGAACTAGGATGAGGACAAACCAACTTTTATACATTCTTTACCAAACCCATTTTAACCTGGAGCCGGGACCCCACCCCATCCGCGCCTCAGAGACACCAAAACAGTCACCACATCACCTATGATGCTCTGCGAGCTAACGTGACAGGAGATTTTCTCCAGGAACAGCTGCTCCTGCGAGGCGGCGCCGGGCTCAGGCTGCTCAAGCTGGGGCTGGAACACACCCACGGCTGCCCCAGGGTCTGTGCACCTGAGAAGCAGCTGCCTAGCGGTCTGCCTGGAAGCCCCGGGATCCCCAGGGAGCTGCAGGGGAGGCGGCGGGCTGAGGGAAGAAAGTGTCCTGAGAAGCCGAGCGCAGTCTCGGAAACCGGCTCTTCAACTCCCGGAAGACACAGGAGCCCGGGCTGAGCGAAGCCTCCAACGCTCGGGAGAGGAACCTGCTTCCGGCCAGCATGACTTTTTCTTTTTAATAAAATTTCTTTTTGATCGCTAAATAGCTAACGAATAGAAAAATGCGGAGACCCCCCCTCCCACTCACGGCAGTGGGGCAGTGGCTGGCCAAGTCAGCTTCGAGCCCAGCGCTCCTGACACCTGGGGGCTGTAAATCACCCACTGTAAACCCGGAGGCTATACAGGGCTGCTGCTGGGCTACAGCGGTGCGTCCTCCCTCCACTGGGGCCACAAAGCAGGCTCTAGCCCTGCCTCATAAGCACCCATGTCTCCCGCAAAGAATTCTGTCAATCGGGAGGAAAACCCCTTTCCAGGGGCTGCCTGGCTCCCAGCCTCTACCTTACACTGGTAGCAGGAGTAAGAGCCCTGGGTGTTTATGCTCCGAGTGGCTTCATGGTCCCCAAGGGCGGCCTGGGCCAGGGACATTAGTGTGACTATTTGTGAAGGTGGTGTGGGAAGTTAAAATTCAAGTTTTGGTTTTTAAAATGCTGTTAGTACAACCATAATCATAATAATAAGCAATCAGATAAACTGTAGGGGCTGTCCCCAAAACCAGCAGAAATGACAGTGGCATCCCCAGTTTTTAAAATGTGCTGAATGAGAGCCCAAAGCAATCCTGCCTCTCGCTGCCCCCATCTTGGAGTCCTGGCCGAGACGGCCGGCTTTCCATTTGGTGTGGACACCGGCTGTAACGTCTCCTAGTGCGGCCAAGTGCAGACGGCAGAAAACAGCTCAGCGGAGATCCCCTCCCGGGCAATTGCTTCACGTTCTGGGGCTGTATTTAAAAAACAAACTCTTCTAATGATCAGGCTCAGGCAGATGGACACAAGCACAGGCGGGCAGGCTCTCTGGCCATCTGCCCTGGGCACGGACTGGCTCCTTCCCTGCCTCCAGGACCAGCCCTGTACCGAGGAAAAGTAGCCCAGAAAAAACATTCTTAAGCCCGAAATGAAACAGGATCGCACGGTGGCTGATGAGAGCCAAGACTTACATTGGAGATGGCAAATCGAGTGTTATTCAATAAAGCTTGTTTAATGTGTCTCAAACAGCAAGTGCCTTTTGGACGGCGTTCTGAACCCGATATTAGAAATGTGGCCGAGGGCATGTCTGTCAGCTTGGTGGGCTCAGATTTGTCCCAACCGTGAAAGCCTGGTTTTCTCTTTTCACAAGAACTTTCCTTGCATGTGTAAAACGAAAGCAGGAAGGGTCCTCAGGTCGCTGTTTACACTGTTAATGCCATATAATACATACAAGACAATCGGCCTGGGCTGTAATGTTTATCTGTAGCTGGGGGAGTGTGGGGACCTGGGGTCTGCTGGAGCCCAGAGGGCCATGTTTGGGGCCAAGTGTGCCCCTTGCAGTGCCGTGGGACAGCCCTGACCCATGCTCTAGCCAAACCTATGCCCACTCCCTGGTGGCCGTATGATATTTACACACTGAGTTTTATTTAAAGGATGCTAGATATCTTGGTTCAAAAGAAACGGAATCATCTCAGATACGGAACCCTGCCTTGACCTCAATTTTTGCTTCAGAGATGGGATTTTGGGGCTCCTTGGAGGTCAAGGAGTGGACATGTAGACCCGCAGGCTTGGCCTTGCTTCTGGGCTGGCTTCACCTTCTCCTTCTGAAGCAGGAAAGCGATGCTTCTAGGCTAGGTGTGTGTCCCCCAACATCCGTCACACCCTCTGTGCACCCAGCAGGCTCTTTTTTCTGCTGGGGCTATAGGAAAGAGCCTCTCCAGGGTCTTCCCAGGCTGCAGGGGAGCCTGGTGACAGCCTTTCCCTTCCTTTACCTGTGACACTGTCCTTAGAGTATGAGCTGAAGCTGGGTGTTCTGATGAACCCCATAATCCAGACACTCTGAAAGGCTGAGGCAGGAGGACTGCAAGTTTGAGCCCAGCCCAGGCAGTTTAGTGGCTTGGTAAGACCTTGTCTCACAGTAAAAAATTCATAGAGCTAGGACTGGGGCTCAATAATAGAGTACCTGCGGCTTCAGTTCCCAGTACCTTATACAATAAAATAACAAAATAAAAGTCTCAAATACTTTTATGAAGACAAACAGGCAAGTTCATATTTTTTATTCACTGCCAATTCTCATTGTCATATGACTCAGCATCTGACCCAGCATCTGACCCAGCAGGCAGGGAAGGCAGGGAACATGCACCCTGCAGACCACCCCAGTGCAGGGCCTCCATTTGTCAGCGCCAGTTCCCACCCCCCAGTTCCTGTCCGCAGGCCAGCTCTCCCTGGGGCCTTGCCTGGAAGCTGTGGCCTTCGCTCTGCATGTATGTATGGAGAGCTGTTTGCTCTCCAGCCCTGACAGACACTTGCAAGATGCAGGCTGACCCTGTCAGAAGTCTCCCTGGGCAGCACCTCTGGGGCTTGGTGGCTCAGGCTGAGCATGGAGTAGCATGCTCGCTTCTGTGCAGCTCCCTCTAGGGGCCAGGTTCACTCCAGGTGTCCCCTCTGGTCACCTGGTCCCCATTCTAGCAGAGCTCTTAACCCCATGTATGCCACGCTTAACTCGGAACCACAGCGCACCGCCCCCAAAGGACAGGAAGTGGACAGGCCCGCAGTTCCCAGTGCCTGGCACTCTAAACCTTCTGCTCCCAGGTGAGTCTGGTACCCACACCCTAAAAGCAGGGAACTTGTGAGGTCCTCGTTGGCAGGCAGGCTCACTCCTCACCCACCGTGCTTGTGGACAGGCGCTCTCAGAGCCTCAGAGACGGTGGGGGCTGCAGGTGGGTGGGCGCTGTGTGTGTCACCACCCCTCCCCCAGTCCCCAGCCTGCAGCTGGAGGCCCCAGAGCTGCTGCAATCAATCAGCAGCCACCGCGGAGCCTGTGCCCCCTCCGCCCCCTCCTGCCCTGGCTGAGCAACCTTACACCTCTGGCATCAAAGGATGGGCCTAAGCCGGAAGGAGGCCATATCTGCAGGACCCTGGTGCAGTTGCCTGGGACTCAGGATGGGGCCGTGGGGGGGGGGCACAGCCGCCAGGAGACAGGAGGGCCTAGAGAGAGAGCAGGCCCTGGGGAAGGGAAGATGGATGGGTCTGCTGGGGCTCCAGGCCAGGTGTGACTGTCCCTTTGCCATTTGGCACCTCTCTCCTGCCACAGACAGTGCTGGCTCCTGCTGTGTCCCTGGGCGTCTGCCTGGGTGTCACTTGCTGACCCTACCCCCCCACCAACGGAGTCAGAAGTCTGGCAGGCCCACTTCATGCATTCTCTTCTCACTCTGAGCACGCAGAGAGCCCCCCTGAAGCCTGGCTGTCCCGCATGCTGACTTCCTGGGTGACCTGCCCAGAGCAGCTGAGAACCAGGCACTGTGGCTCTGCTTTTACAGTGCAGACCTGCATATCTTGCCTCGTGCACCTGGCTCAGTCCTCAGCCAAGCAGAAACACCGAGAGACCCATGCCTGCCCTGTCCCTGGCTGCTTCGGGCTGGAAGATAGTGGACAGCACTGCTTCCTTGGCACTTGGACAGTGAGCCTGGGACTGGCCCACAAGTTACCCCTGCTCCCGTCTCCTCCATGCTGGCTTCTCGTCCAGTAA
The DNA here is from genome assembly GCA_004027025.1 of Myocastor coypus. NCBI lineage: Eukaryota > Metazoa > Chordata > Mammalia > Rodentia > Myocastoridae > Myocastor > Myocastor coypus. The sequence goes on along the minus strand of PVJA010000337.1, from coordinate 71,355 downwards.
ATGCAGCAGGCAAAACAAGACCAAATTGTAAAAATCCAGAGGGGCTGAGACACAGCCTGGCTGCCTCCTTTGTGGGAGAGCTGGCCTTTGTGGGGGTCTAAGCAGGTGGCTTCCTGGCTCTGTCACCAGTATGGCCATGGCTCTTAGAAGCATGTGGTGCTTTTGTGCCCACTGCTGATGGGCCCACAGAAGCAGAGACAGATGCCCCAAAGCACCAGGCTGGGTTCAGCAGTGGCCCCAAGGTGGTAGAACTGAACAGAAGAGGGAGAGGGACTATCACATCCCCTTCACCTACTTTGTCCCTGGTGACACTGCACGTAGCTGCGGTATGCTCTGACAGGTATGCTCTGACAACCATGGCCCTCACGTACCAACCCAACTTTTCATTCCTGTGAACCGGCCTGAGGGCTCCAGAGCAGCCCTCCGCTCTCCTGGCTTACTAACTGCCCCACTGTGTTCTGCCCACCTGGGTGTCTGCCACTTGAGGTGGCTGGCTCAGTCTGCGGGGCTCACTGTGTGCTCCCAGCATCTGATGTGACAGCTTGTGGGAAATATTTTTTTTAATGGAGGAGTGGGTGATGCCCCCCCCAGAACTATTTAACCTTTCTAAGCCCCACCTGCAGGGCCGTGCTGGGGTTGGGGCCACACAAGGTGACAGGGCTCCAGCACCCAAGTCCAGGGCGCTGAGCTGTCAGATGCGCCCGGCTTCCTCCGTTGTCCCGCCCTGGCCTCCGCTCTTTGGGGTCCCTGGGCTGCCCCTGGCTCCTTGGTGGCCTGCGATCTTTCAGTGGTTAAGAACGTCCTCGCTAACAGGAGATTGGACGCCAGTCTGCACCACTTGACCTAGAGGCTGGATTTCTGCAGGCTGATGCAGGTCTCCACCGAGCTCCTTGCTAATTCCGTTCACTTGAAATAACAAACAGCTTAACACCTCGATTGTTCCGGTCCTGATGAAAGCCACTCCGTGGCTGCTGAGTGGGGATGGAGGGTTGCAGTGGAGTGGACGGCTGTGCTTGTCAGTCTGCTACCCGCGGCCCAGAGCAGAGCTTGCCGGCTGCCCCGTGCGAGAGTGAGAGTGCTGCAGCGCTTTCCCAGCCCGTCCTGAAGGTCCCTTGGGGCTGTTACAGCAAGTACAGGCTCTGGGAGCTCCTGGAGCCAGGCTGCGGCAGCACCAGAGGTCAGCGCATGCTTCTGACTTGGGCCAGGGAGTGGGTGTGGGTGGGCAACTCTTTTCCATTTGCAAGCACCCTGGAGTTTCCCGTTCCAGTATTTAATTAGAAAAGTTAAAGAGATTGATTGAAAATAATAGGCAGGCCATCATGGGACAGTAAGCACACGTGGTAGAATCTTTGACCATTTTGACCACACAGGAATGACCAGGTGTTGGAGCAGGCCTGAAGACCATTTGATACACAGTGGGGTAAACTGAGGCACACAGAGGGAAAGTGCTGGGGGAGTGGGGACAGCCAGCAAGGTGGTGCCAGAGCTCTTCAATGGGCAAGTCAAGGATTGACCTCATCCCCACGGGCTGCTGCTCCACCCCCACGCAGGACCAGGGACAGAAACACTTCCCCCCACGAGCACCCGGGTTCCTCTCTCTGTGAGCCCATGCCTCCTCCCCACGCCCCTAAAACTTGGTAGCACCACAGCCTTTGAGGACTTTGGGGCTGGGGATTGCGCCTCATTTTCCTGATGAGGCTGTGTGATGCTTTTACAGCAGACACAGGTTTATTTCAATTGTGAAATAAGCAACATATTTGTTATTAAATAAAGCATTTGCAAGAAATGCTGAGGCAGTTTATTTCAAAATGGAAAATTTAAAGCAATTATTTACTGATCAACTATAACCCAGCTACTACGGGATTAGCTACTTTATTTTTGTGTTCTCTCTGTTTCTGTCTGTCTCTTTCTCTCTCTCTGTCTCTGTCTCTCTCTCTATTTTAATTACAGTTTTAATTATTGTATGTATAATATAGGCTCACATTTCTCTCTTTACTATTTTATGACAAATTACTTGTGGTTCTTTAAATATTATTTGAGAACATATATGCATTAAAATTGAAAACTTGCACCCGATCATGGAAATGAGGGAGGCAGTTCTGCTGGAGAACGGAACCGAGGGCAAAGGCTGCCGGGTGAGGACAGGCTTCTTCTAAAGCCAGCCCCGGGCTCGGGTTCGTTGTGCTTCTTGAAGCCGGCCCAGTTGTCACACCTAGGTGGCTGCTGAAATTCCCTTCATAAATGATGTGGCAGACGCAAGCCCTTCGGCGGAACCCCGTGGGAGCCAGCCTGCTTCTTTCCTTCAGTAAATCTCAACTAAGGGGCTTAGAGATCAAAGGTGCTCTCCAAACCCCTGGCATCTGTCACCAGCCTGGCTCCGGAAAGGGTGTAAATCCAGTGATCTCTGCTGGGACTGGCAAGGAACACTTGTTTCTCTCTGTATTGGCAGACCCCGGGCATTGTGCCTTCTAACTATTTTCTGGCTGATTTAAGGAGAAGAAAATTCCGGTCATCAATTTGGTTCTGGAATAACTGTGTTCACTTTCCGATATCTTCCTTTTGTACCAGGTCCTCTAAATCCCTTAATGGAGAGACAGCAGGCAGCAGCCACTGAGTTTTACGAACACGGTGAAGCGGGCACTCCTTCTGCAGTGCGTCCAGCCCCCAGTGCAGCTCCAGGCACTGGCCGGCCACCCTCCCTCATCCGTCTCTGCTGCCTGCTGGAATTTGCTGTCAAGACCTAGCGGGGAGTGGGCAGAGGGGAAGGGGCATCGGAGAGCCTGCGATCCGGGAGGGAAGCCATGGCAGAAAGCCTGTAGAAGCAGAGCTCTTCCTGCTGCTCTGCCCACAGCCGGCGGGGGCACAGGGAGCCCTGGCCTCCACCAAACCCAAGCCCCAGAGCCAGGCTGCAGCTGTCAGAAGTGTCCCCTGCAGGAGGAAGGTGAGGTTCTGCCTGGACAGTGAACGGTGGTGCGTGTCCCTGCAGTGTAAAGGAACTTTGCAGCCAGAGTAGGTCTCTGAGCCCACGGCCCCTGGCACAGGCTTTCTAACATTTTGTTCTATTTTTATTTTGCACAGAGGAGAGACAAACGTGCTGTGAGGTGAACCCTGTGAACGCAGCTGGGTCGCTGTGGGCTCTGAGTTGGCCCTGCATCTCCTTGTGGACCCCAGGCCCAGCGACACCTGTCTTTTTTCTCACTGTAGAAATGCCTGTTCTGGACAATTTGTACAAGTAAAATTATGTCATGAGCAATCTTTTATCTGGCACCTTTCACTCCCCAAATGCCTTGAAAAGCTCCTTAGTGCAGCATAGACACTCAGAACTCCCTTCCAGCCCGGGGCCACACACCCCAGGGTGCGACACACCATGGGCACTGTCCACCCGTCCTGGACGGGCTCCAGGTGGGTGCTGTTATTGGGCTATCAGTCCTGGCATGACGGTGAATATCTGCACCCATGCTTCTGTGTTCTATTCTGGGAACGTGCTGGGGTTCCTGCTCCCAGGCTCACACTAGATGGAACGTTTTGAAGAACAGCCGGGCTGTCTTGCTGGGGTGGCCTCATTTCCCACTCCACCTGCGGAGCAGGGGGGTCTATCGGTGGCCGGGGTGCTGTCCAGCCGTGTTCCCCTTCTGTGCCTTTCCTTCCCTCCCTCCTTCCCTTCCTCCCTCCTTCCTTCTCTCCCTCCTTCCCTCCCTCTCTGCCTTCTTTCCTTCTTTCTTCCCCCTTTCTCCTTGTCTTCCTAAGTATTGAGTGTTGAGCCCAGGGCCTTTGTACGGAGCTATTCCTCCAGCCCTTTTTAATTTTTTTTTTTTTTTTTTATTTTGAGACCGGGTCACACTAAGTTGCTAAGTTGCCTCAGCTGGCCCAGAGTTTTTCTTCCTGCCCCAGCTACCCAGAGTGTTGGGATTACAAGTCTCCCCCTACACCTGGTACTGTTTCTTGGTCCCTGGGACACTGGTGATGTAGGCGCAGGTGCCCACCCTGTAGCTTCCTGATCACTAGCTGCTGGGCCACTGTCTCCTTCAAGCTCAAAGGCTCTTGTATCTGAGTGTTTCAACCCTGTTTCCTGATCAGAAAAATGAGAAGCAGGAATCCGAGCTGAAAGGCTGTCCTGAGCATGCCTGGCATCTGGTGGGCACTTGGCGAAGCACCCAGAGGACACATAGGGACCATCAGGGGCCATCTGGGGCCGTCCGGGCCTGCGTCCCCTTGCCACACATTATTCCACAGCTAAATGAGTGTGTGCTATTGACACCATATTGAACTTTCAGAAAGGAGAGAATCATCGAATGTGCTTCTGACTCCTAAGCAGATGCCCTAAATCAGGGACTTGGGGACTCAGACAGCCTAGCCTGGCACTGGGCTGCCTGGAGCGCAGAGTCCAGCTTGGGGTGGCCCCACCCCAAGGCCATCTGGAAAGAAGTGGCTGTGGCGGCCACCTCAGCACACAGGCTGGCTCTGTATATAACCCTTCAAGGGCTAAATAAATGTAGTAATTTACTGAGAGAGGGCTTTTCAGGGCCACCTCTGGCTCCGAGGTCTCAGGACTTACGGGACAAAGCCAGCATCCATCTTCCAAAGTGACATGTTCCTGTCAACAGACGCCTAATGGAAACAGCTCCGCGGGAGCAGAGAGGCAGCCTCCTCTTTCCCGGCCCTAATCTCCTGGGCAGCGAGGGTGGTGGGGATGGCGGACATGGGGCCTGGAGGAGAAGGGACCACTGGGCTGAAGGGTGGCCCTTTCCCTTCCCAGCCATCCTGGTCTCATGGGATCAGAGCCAGGAGCCTGAAAGTGCAGGCTCCTGCGAGGCTCCAAGCTGGGTGCACTTCAAAGCCGGCACCCTGCTGGAATGCAGGGGCCCCAGCTGCCACCCCTAGGCTCTCCAGGACCAAGCCTGGCTCACCAGAGGCCTGCTGCTGCATGGCAGGGCTCCCAGAGGCTGGACGGGCCTGCAGTCTCGCCCATAAAATGCAAATGAGGGCATTTCAACCTCCCAGGGTTGTGAGATCAAAGGGGCAAGGAGAGCCAGGGCTCCACCAAAGGCGCTGGTCATTCTGGGTGTGTAAAAAAAGCGGTGTCCAAAGAAATCTAAATCAAGACGCTTACATCATTCTGAACTGGCTGGCAACGGCAAAGGAAACAGGTAGCACAGGTATTTTTAAAATACTTTGCCCAACATATCCAAATTAACGTGAAAGCACTAAGATGTTTATGCACCACTTATCCTCCTCACTACCCCAGCTGAGCAGGTATTCTACATTTTTAGCTGTTCTCAGTTTCCTACTCAGGGCAGCCATAGTGCATGATGTCGTGTGGTGGTGGGACTTCCTATGGGCATAATACCCTGTGGGCGGGACTTCCTGTTTGGTGCCGGGCTTAAAACTCAGTACCTTGTCCACGCAGTAGGGCTCTATTGTGGAGCTGGGGCCCAGACCTGACTGTTTTGTTTTGCAGCCCTCACCTTCTGTCGTTTTCTGGGTGTATGGGCTCAGCCTGAAGTCCTGGGTACAGCTGCCCTGTCCTGTGGCCCCTAGCAGGCCCCAGGCCCTGGCTGTTTGGGAGGAGAGGGTGTGTAAAACTGAAGACCCATTATGTTATTAGCTCCATCTTTACTATTTATCGAGGCTAATTTTAAAATCCATTTGTGTGTAGGTCAACTGTGTGAGAAACTTCAGCAGTTAGGGTCCATGGGGGAGAAGCAGATGGACTTGGGATGTGTGGACGTGGGACAGGGCGAGCATCTGGGTAGCAAGGAAATTCCAGGGACCACCGGCTCCCGGCTCCCTCGGTGGTTGGTGACTGTGACAAGCGCAGGGAGAGCGATGGGGGACGGCCAGGCTGCTCAGCATGCAGGCAGGAGGTTCCAGGAAGGCTGCCTGGAGCCCGGGCCCACAGCGCCATGTGGACCGGCTGCTGCGGGGAGTGCGGGCGCTTTCCGGGTCCCTTCTTTTTGTTTATCTTCATTTTCTGGTGTTCTCAGGCTAAATGTGTATTAGTTAAGGAATGAAAACCTTGGAGAGGTAGAAGCGATGCGCTTGTGTCACAATCACAAGCCTCGGTTTTGGGGTGAATGGACAGGAGGGTGAGCGGCGGGGGTGGGTGGGTGGGGCGAAAGCATGCGCCCATGCGCCCCCTACCGAGGTGTTTGCGCACTGTTTGGCACTCCACTCCGCTCCGGCAGGTGTGGTCAGCGTTTCCCTGTGCATGGCCTCCCCCTCTGCGCTCTGGTGCCTATGGGAAGGACAAGAAATAGTCACCGGACAGGACTGAGGTGCATCTGTTCTGTCTTCATTTCACACAGAAACAACATGAGGGGCAGCCGGTGTGTGTGTGGGGCATGGCTCCTATCAATTGTCCCTAGCACGTGAGGGGGCGGGGCCTGCTCCTCCCGTCCCTGGACCTGCTGCAGGGCATCGGCTATGGGTCCTGCAGGTTGGGCTTTCCCATCGGGTTGCAAGAGCTTTTAGAAGTGCAGGAACATGCAGTCAGGGGATAAGCGCAGGTGTGCCGATGCGTGTGCCTGGGAAGGGGAGCCCAGTCGGCCACCAGGAGGGAACACCTGCCTGCTCAGCCCTGCTCTGGTGCCCACGCCCAGCCTCAGCCCCCTCCGAGTGCTCATCGAGCCCAGGGCCATAGAGTCACTGCCCTGCCGCATGCCTCTGTGGAAGCGGCTGGGGAGGGGCCGAGTCCCAGTCATCCCGGGAGCAAGGTCCCTGTCCCCACAGGGCTCCAACACCAGTGGAGGCACCGTTGCTGCAGGTCCTGCCCCAGGCCCAGGGAGCCCATCCTCCTGCACAGCGAGCCCGACAGCTTCCTGTGCACGCCAGTTTCCGGCTTCGGGACTCTGCCCAGGACGGGCCCCTGTTGCTCAGGACCAAGACCAGCCCCAGAGGGCACCTGCAACCTAAGCTCCAAGGGCGCCCCCTTGAGAACTGGCAGGAGGTGGTCACTCTGGGCCATGCAGGCTGCAGGGGCCCTTCCTACATGTGGTGACGCCCAAGGCCAGACGCCCTTGTCTCTTGGTACATATATACACCTCAGTACTGGGTCCTGGCTTTTTTCCTGGGTAGGGGGTCAAGAGCCCCCACTGTGGAACTCTGGGCAGGCTTAATCTCAGGCTTGTGTCTACACTGAGAGAGCTCCATGCTGCTTGCCCTGGGCTGTCACTGCCCGGCACTGTGGGAGAGTTCACAGAAAGCTCTGGGAAGGGGCTGGGGAGATAGCTCCGAGGCACAAGTGCCTGCTTGGCAAGTGCAAGGTCGTGAGTTCGAACCCTGGTCCCACAAAAAAAAAAAAAAAAAAGCTCTGGGAGCCACACTGGCCCAGAGACACTGACCCACAGTGCTGCCTGTCACTGAGCTGCTGCCACCATGTGCCTCTGCAAGCCTGCCCTGGAGTGCAGGGCTGAGGGCATGGGGAGGGGTGCTGCCGTCCTCCTGGAGTGCTACCCCCTTTGGGGAGCCCAGGGCCCTGGCCTCCCCGAGGACAGGCTGCTCTGGTCCCTGCTCGGCTGTGCCATGTGGAGAGCTCACCCGAGTGTCTGCCTCTAATATGGCCGCACTCCGGACCTCCCCCAGTTTCTGCACAGTCAGAGCTGGCTGAGGCTGCTTCCCACCCCCCAGGAAGTGCAGCACCTTGGGCCTTCACTTTCTGATGAACCCAGCTGAGGAACGTTTTGATGAATTACGTGCACGGTTAGAAGGTGGGAGCAGATGGGCTGGATTTTCTTTCCACATCGAATTTGAAAAGAAGGGAGCCACTTGAGGTCTAGGGCGTGGGGTGCTGGCTCAGTACCTCTCTGGTCCCCAAGTCTGAAGGCCTGAGGCAGTGCTGATGAGGAGGGAAGGGCATAGGCTCAGGAGCAGTGTTGTCCTGGGTTCAAGTCTTGCCCTGCCAGGTGCTGGCCTGTCTGATGTCATTCCCAGGCAGCAGAAGCTGGGTTTCCATGTCCACTTCCTGGGTGGCCGGGACCCTGCAGGAGATACTGCTTGTGAGCCTGGTGCATGCTGGCCCTGGTGAGTGAGCTGTCATCCGAGCTTGCCTTGGGGACAGAGCAGACGAATCAGCCTGGACTTGTGGCTGAGCAGCACCCAGTCTTTCTCTGGTGGGCTAAGCAGCAGGCTGGCGGGGGGCTTGCTGGACTGGCATCAAAGTCAGGCAGGGCTGGCTCCTCCTGGAGGCTGGGGAAGACCCTGGCCCCCTTCTTGGCCTCTTGGCACACGCTTCTCCTCAGCCAGCACCCCCACCTTCAGTGCTGGCAGTGCAGTCCCTGAACTGGTCTGGCTGTCGCTCCCCCTCAGGGTCACATCTTCGAACCCTGCTCTGTGTGGGAGCACCCCTGGTACTTCAGACCCCCTGGGCCTCTGTCACCATACAGGACAACCTACGAACAGGGTCCTGGGCCAGGACGTGGGTCTGTGGCAGTTGTGTCATTTGGGGACACTGCTAAAGGAACGGAAACCATAGAGACAGGTGGGTCAAAGCATCAACACCAAGGTGGCTTCATGAGTGCAGAGATATTCATTCTTCCCAGAAGCCCATGGGGCCCTACCTCTCTCAGCCAGGCATCTGAGGCTCACAGAGGGCCTGTAAAGATGTGAGGACCATCTTGCCCTGCAGAAGGGATCTGAATGGGGCCAGGGACTAAACCCACTTGTGTGGCTTGGGGCCTGCCCACATGCCTGTGGCCTAGAGACAAGGGGACAGGTGTACTCTGAGGTCAGCCAGGCCCTGTGCCCCACTAGCCCTCTCTGGGTTCAGTGCCCTGCGGGACAAAGCACTGTCTCCCACCTGCCAAGAGGCAGGCATGGCCTGAAATCACAGCCTCCCACACAACCAAGGCCCTGGAGAGCGCTATGAGAAGTGAGGGGTGGGGTTGGGGGGTCTCTGGGACTTCCCATGATGTGTTTGTTGTCTTGCTCGGTACCACTGTCTCTCTCTGTGGACTGACCACCATGCCCTCCCACCAGGTGTCCGTGTGCCTGCAGGGCTGCCTATCTTCCCCACCTGTGGCCAGTAGCAGGCCCTGAGAGTGGCCCCTGCAGTGCACGCCCTGTCCTAAGCCCTGGGACCTGGGGCCTCTTTGGAAGAGAGGCCTTTGTAGACATCATAGGTTTCAAATCTTGGGAAGAGACAGGCTGAGCTTAGAGAGGACCCGAATCCAGGGGCTGGGGTCCTCCGAAGACACAGAGAAGAGAAGCCACTGATGTCGGAGGCAGAGGTCGCTGTGCAGCTGCAGCCTGGGGAGGCCTGGAGCCACCAAAGATGGAGGCAGCAAGAAGGTCTCCTAGAGCCTTCACTCCTGGCTGTCAGTCCTAGGCCAGAATTTGTGCGCCTGCTACACACCGCCATGTAGGGGAGTGAGCCATGCCAGACAGCCTTCTGCAGGGGCCCAGAGAAAGTCAGCCCACAATCTGCCCTGAGCCTGAAGACCCTTGCCTGAGCTCGGGGACCCTGCCCTGTGTCTTGGGCCCTACCCTGAGCCCAGGGGCCCCCTCCTGAGCTGGCCATGTCTATGTCAGCCACTGCCTACTTCCTACCATGCAGGGTCCACAAAGATGTCCCAAGTCAGGGTAGCTCTGGGAAGTGGACCGCGTGGCTGGTCTTAGTCACCAGTCCTGCCATCTATCTTCCCAGTGTCAGCCGTTGGTTTCTGGTGTCTCTGGGGTTCCCGTGGCAGAGTCACATGGAGACTCCAGCCACCTTCACCCTTGCAGCCTGCTGGCTTCCGAGCCCCTGTGGATGGCAGTTGGGGCATCACCTCCTGTGTGCCCGGGGACAGTGGTGTCTCCACTGTATCAGCCCACTGTGCCGTGGTGACCTGGTGGGCCCTGTCACACAGCCCATGCCCTGGCTTCTGGCTGGAGCCCCATGTTCTGTGAGGGAGAACGAGGGGAGGAGAGGAAGATCTATCTGGATGCCACCTGTTATAGCTGCCCTACCTCAGTTCCTGTCACCTCTCTGTCCTTTGTCCCCTTGTCCCTGCTGCTGGCCTCTGGTACAGTGCTGTCCCTTATGGTGTGTGTGTGTGACCCTGCCCCACTCTCTGGATCATGGCCTTCATTCCACCTCTGTATCTGATGCCCCTGGGAAGGAATATCCGTTCGTGCCCTGACAGGGCCTGGTACTGGGCAGCATTTCGCCAAACTATGGCCCACTGGCAGGCAGGGCTGGGCTCCTGCTGTCCTGGAATTCCAGGTCTGGCTCAGAGATTCCCATGGCACTGGGCTTGTACTCAGTCACTCCAAAGTCACAGGCGCTGTGAGGAATCATAGAGGTCCTGTGTGTCCCTGCACAGGATGGTGACATTGCTTCCAAAACTAGAGCACAGGGTGACAGCCAGGCCTCTGACCTCGCCACTGCCCTCCCATGTCCCTAGAAGTCTTCTGTCTTTCTCTTCCTGCCCAGAGTCCTGTGGCGCCTATGTGCACACACACACACGTGTTCGGTACATGTGCAGAGTCCCCGCCACAGGCTTGGTACAGGATATTCCCATCCCTACATGGATGGGCTCTGTTAATCTGAGTATTTCAGGACATTTTCAGCCCAGATTCCTTGCTGAGCAGGGAAGCCACGCCTGGTTCATGGTGGGAGCTCAGAGTGCAGCATAGACTCCTGGGTACGCGGGCAGCAGGGGAAGGTTCATCCCTGCTTGGTGCAGACCTGGGGCCGAGGTGGTGTGGATCCATCCTATGCACGGCCCCACCCTGGGCTCCTCTGGCCCTTACAATGCTCTGTGTACTCCAGGGTTTTGGAACCTTGGGACAGGAGGCTCTGTCCACCCTGTGGGATGGTGGCAGTTCATCCTGAGCCTCTTGCCATCATCCTCTGCTCAGCCTGGACCTGCCTCTGCGTGGACTCCACTGTCTGGTGGCAGTGAGGGCTCCAGGCAGCATGTGGTGGAGCCTGGTGCTGGGCTGCCTGATAGCCTGCTTGGCTTTGATGTTGTCCGAGTTCAGCATGGGCTGGGCCTCGGCGGCCGGCCTTGCACGCTTGTTTATTTTTGTCCCTGCGTGGGCTTGTGTGATTTCCCTCCCAAGTGGGCTGCTATGATTACTGCTGTCATTACCCTATTGCAAGCACTGCTAAACGCCATCTCCCGAGCCATCCAATCTGTGCTCCGAGGGCAAGGAGACCACCCACGTTGGAAGCCCCTCCTGCACCCCCCGCCCCTGCCCACCACTCCGGGAGGCAGGTTTGTGATTTTGCACACACCCACACACACATATGCACAAACACACACACACACACACACACACACACACACACACACACACACATGCCTTCATGGGAGCTTGGTCTTCTCTAGACCTGCTGACCGCCTCTCCTCTGTCTGGCTTCAGGAGTTGTCAAAATGTCCCCAAGAGTCATGTGGCTTCTAAGAGGGGGCCCAGAAGAAGACATCCAGTCTTGTCTCATTTAAGCCCTAATTGGATTAGGTCAGAAAAGCCCCCACTAGATGAATTTTTCTCTTAAACACCCACAAATACAGGGGCCCTGGAAGGGGCAGGGGCCCCAGAGCAGGAACTACACCATTAGGGTCCCACTGGATGCCCACCAAGATCCCAGCTACCCTGAGGCCCCTGGATGCCCCCTCGGGGGTGTCCCCTGGGTAGGAAATGTAAGGGGTTGTTTTCTTCCACTGTCATTATTTCCTTTCCAGATTTTCTGTGTCCAAGCGCAGCACACACGCAGTACGCACGCAGGGCGCATGCCCCCTGCCCACACATGTCCTTTCTGCATGTGTTTTCCCTTCCGCATAGCCAGCATTTTGTCCTTTCTTGGTCTTCTGGAAAATGTTGCAACAGACCCACCGTCATGCGACTGTGGGGCGGGGACTGGGCTCAGGAGCCCGCCTGCCCCGCGCACGGCTGCAGTATCTTCTTTCTTCTGTGCTCCCTCTCATGCTCCTTTTTTAGTTTTACTTGCTTCCCTGGGGCAGTAATAAAGTCTTTCTCTACAACTGCTATTTTCCCTTTAGGGAGCAAATAGAGAGAGAGGTGCAAGGCATGTGTCTGCCCTGGCACCCAAAATCCAGGCACAGACTGTGCGGCCCAGGAGCAGAAACAGCGCTGACTCAGCGCGCGCCTGACGCACTGTCCCAGCTCTCACGGAGAGAGCGTGGATTCCAAGGCAGTGAGACCACTTCCCGGAATGCCCGCCTGTGAGTGCACACGTGTGTGCGTGTGCATCCACATGCGCACGCGCACACACACACACACACACACACACACACACACACACACACACACTTCCCTGTACCCTGGGGCCGTTTCTGAAACCCAGTGCCGCACCAGTGCCGGCTGTGGAGACAGGGAGGGGCTCTCCTGTGCTGGCTGGGCAATCAGTTCAGAATGGAAAGTGCCTTTGTACTTGGACCCCTCCCCCGCCACACATACACTCACCGTGTTGGGGGCTTGGCCCGTCTTCATGGGCCCAGCTGTGCTCTGAAAAGCTGCTTGGCCCACCTGTCCAGTAGGCTGGAGACAGCCAGGTGTGGCGGTGCCTGCCTGCATCCCAGCACTTGGGAGGCTGAGGCAGGTGGAGCACCACCGGTTCTGGGCCAGCCTGAGCTGTGTAGTGAGGCCTCGTCTCCAAAAACCCAAACCCAGGCCAGGGAGATAGCTCCATGGCACAAGTGCCTGACTGGCAAGTGCAAGGTTGTGAGTTCAAACACCAGTCCTGCCAAAAAAAAAAAAAAAAAGACTTTGGGGCTGGGGAGATAGCTCCGAGGCACAAGTGCCTGCGTGGCAAGTGCAAGATCGTGAGTTTGAACCCCAGTCCCGCAAAAAAACAAAACAAAACAAAACAAAAAAAACCCAAACCCAAATCGCAGCAAAGCTAAAGAAGTCTGTAGGCAAAGCAGGTGTTTGTTTGTTCGAGATGAGTTGTATGGCATCTCCACTAAGTAGGAGAAAAAAGCAGCCATAATCATCCAAAGCCAAGAGGCTGCCATGACAGAGATGGGGAGTGCTGGCTGTGAGGAGCCCAGGACGGCATGAGAGTGATATCAGGACTTGTTTCCTGCTGTGCACATGGGCTGGGCTAGCACCTGCCCAGAGCTGCCGAGATCTTCAGAGCCAGTGCCTGTGCGCCCAGCAGGCGGTCAGTGCTGCACTGTTACTGACCGTGTGTCTGCATGAGAAGATAGCAGGTGTGTGCCAAGGGGGGGGGGGCGCCATGCATCCCCAGAAGGGGATCCTGGAGCTCTGGTCTGTCTCAGTGAGCCGGGACAAAGCAGAGGCGTGCAGAAGGGCTGAGGCATGGCAGGAGGGCTGAGCACGGGCCACTGGTGACTGTCACACCTGTGTCCCTGTACCCAGCCTCCCTCCCATCTGTCCTCTGCAAGTCTGATGTTTCTGGTGCATTACAAAGAAAAGCTCAGCACCCTCACAACCAGCCCCACTGTAGATCCTTGGCTGGAGTTCAGCATAGCTTTGGGTTTTTTTGTTTGTTTGTTTGTTTTTTGCTTTTGACAAGATTGACACGGAATCAAGTAGAGATGAATTTGATGGCTCTGGCCACACAGTGTCCATTTTAGAAGTGAACCATGGATGCTTTCATACAAAGAACAAAATAGCATTTTGGGGCTGCACAGGGGCAAACGCAAACCCTGATGCCAGTGTGTGACTTGGGGTCCCCATTTTAGCTACCCGACCGTGGGCTCTTTTCTGTCCCTGGTGCTGCTCCTACATGCTTCAGAAGAGACCCTCAGGCTGGAAGCAGAGCTGAAGCCGCCAGATTCCGCCTGCTGGGCATTGATGCCCATTCCTTGGTGGTGCTAAGTCCCGGGCATGGGGTGCTTGGCCTCTCTGGGCCTCGCTTACTCCACGGGGACAACGCTGCTTCCCGAGTCCAGGGCTGGGGCTCCTCTGAGAGCACGGGGGATGTGACAGCAGCGTGGGGCTCCCCACATCTCCAGCAGCCAGTCAGGCATTTCTCTCCCATTTGCTTCTGTGTAGGAGGTGGAGGCAGTGCACAGGACCTTTGCATTCTGCCCTCTTGGTCCCCGCAGCTCCCCCACCCCTGCTGCCCCGCAGGAACCCCGGGAAATGAATCCGCCCGCAGCCTGGAGCGCTTTCTGATTCTTGATTACTACATGATTGCAGCGTCCACTCAGGCCGGGGACAGAAAAACGGGGGGAAAAAAACACAAAACTATTCTTGAGCCCTTTCCAGTTCCTGAATCCGACACCACTGTTACCCTCTCGGCTCTGGCCAGACCTACAACGTGAGTGACCAAGCAGGGTAAACAAGTTTAGGTAAACACTCCATGCAGGCTCCTGATTCCTGCCCAACAGCCAGCATTTAGCTTCATTTACCGCAGTGTTTTAATGTCATTAAGAATGTAACTTCTTAGGAAAACTAAGAGAGTCTGTTTTTAGCCCAGACATGCAATTAAGGGAATTAGTAACGTGATCCATCCTCAGCAGCCCTGATACGGCAAGAAATCTCGTGCGACCCTTTATAAAGACGTCCTTACAACCCTGGCTTGAGTTCACCCAGCTTCCCTCTCAGCAGAGTGGAAAGAGAAGAAGAGGAAACAGGGGGCGCTGCCCTGCTCAGAGCTGGGATGTGCAGAATGTGTGCCCCCCCTCAGGCGGGGGCATGGCATGGTCTCTTGCCTGTTTGTCCCATGGCTCCACACAGCCCAAAGAGTGGCGGGGGAAACGGCAGGGTGCTTTCTGGGAAATTTCCCTTTTAGGGGCCATGCTAGAGAAGAAGCCACTTGTGACCAGCTTCGGGGCTCAGGCACAGATTTTGGGGCCTGGGGCATCCGTGCCAGGCCCTGCTCTGCACTGCATCCTGTGTGTGGCAGGCATAGAACAGCCTCCAGCCTCACCCCTTAGGTGTCAGGGACAGTCTCTGCTTGGGATCACAGAAGCCCCCAGAGCTGCTACCTAGGAGTCTGCTCATGCTCAGGTGGGGAAATTGAGGCCAGGGTGGTGGCTGCCACCAGACTCAGGAGCGCAGGGGTGGCAGGGCCAGGGGCAGCGCAGAGCAGGCCACAGGACAGAAGCCAGCCCTGATGCTTGGCTCCATGGAGTCCAGCTTGACTTGATCTCTTTGAGGAATCCCAGGGCCCAGTGGGATGGCTAGGGTCTTAACTGGAGTGACAAGGACTTGGGGCATGTGGCTGGCCATTCCTAGAGGTGATGTCTCCCTGGAAGTCAGGCGTGGCTGCCAAAGGCAGTGGTGCTGAAGGCCCATGGGTAAAGCCGGGTCCTCTGGCCAGGCTGGGCATGCTGTGTCCCGGTCTCTAGCCACCGAAGTGGGGGCTGCCTCAGCCATTCCTCCCCTTCTGGGACAGAGGCCTGAGGTGACCAGCATCAAGAGGAGGCAGTGTCGGCCCACGGTGGCAGAGTTCCTCCATCCATGGTCACTGGGCACCATGGTGCGGGGCTGTGGCAGCCCAGGGTCTCATGGTGGGAGGGCACCACTCAGCTTGTGGACACCAGGAAGAAAGACAGAGGAGGGGCCAGAGCCCAGGGGCCACCTTGTAGGAATCCAGGAGCTCAGCTTCCTCCCTCTGGGGTCCTGCCACCTCCCAGGTTACTGCAACTACAGCACACAAGGATACGTAAGACCTCACCCCAAAACAGGAATCAGGATGGGGCCTTCCTCAGGATGGAGACAACCAGAGGGCACTCAACCTGGTGTCCACATGCGACTGGTCAGGGCCAAAGCTACCTCAGTGTGTTATTACTGCAGTTGTTGCCATGTCGCTGTCACTGTCGCTGTTGGCAGTGGTGGTGCTGGTAGGGTGGGTGCTGTGGTAATAGCATCGAGGGTGCTGGTGCTGAATACATCACCGGTGATGGTGGTAGTGGTGTCGCTGATGTGCTGGTTTCAGTGATATAGTATTGATATCGGTATTAATGGTATTGGTGCTAGTGTTCACGCTGGTATTGGTGGTGGTACCGGTGATGGTGTTGGTGCTGGTAGTGTGATGTTGGTGATACTGGTGTTAGTGTTGTGATGGTGATGATGGCGATGTTGGTGGTAGTGGTGGTGGTATGAACCATGGCGGTGTTGTTGATAGCATGGTATTGATAGTGTTGGTGTTGGTAGAATTGGTGCTTTGGGCAGCTGGAAGCACAGCCTGGGCAGCATGGGGCCCAGGCCCTGACGGGTGGCCCTTGCTGCGTGTGCACCTGTCTGCATGTCGTTTCTTCCCCTGGGAGGGCAGAGAAGACCCCCATGGGGCCGAGAGCTGGCTCCTCACTCTGAGCAGGACTGCCCGCCATATCCTTCACAGCTCTGACCCTAGGCCACCTTCTCACTGAGCTTGTGGAAGGTGCCCAGAGGAAAGGGGAGACCAAGAAAATGTCATGTGGATTATATGTGGGTAGAACTAAGGCCACCCAATTGCACCACCTCTTTCAAATACTGGAGACCATGCCATGCCCAGGTTCAGCTTTGAGGGTGTAACTTCAGCACCAGGTGTCTCAGAGAGAAGTGTAGCATGGAAGACTCTGACATAGCTGCTGCATGACTGAATGACCGTTCCCAGGATAGGGGACAGGTGCAACATGCAGCCAGGTGAGGTCCACCGGGCCCGGCCAGCTGCTTTCAGAACCTCTGGCTGCCTGGTGCTCAGCAGCACCAGCGCTTCTGGCCCCAGGAGTAGGGTCAGCCCCAGAGCGGGGCCAGAGAGATGGCTCCTGGGCATGTGGCAGCACTGCCACCGGGTGAGGGGAGCACTTTCTGTGGATCCCAGATCTTTCCCCAAGGATCTGTTCCCTAAGGAAGCCTAGGTCCCCTGGGTTCCTGCTGTCTTCCCAGCTCTGTGGATCAGCCACCAGCCCTGCTCCTGATGCTGGTGCAAAGCAGAATGTGGGGTGGCACAACCCCCAGACACGCCTCCCTCTTCCTGTTGGCTCGAGACCCTAGCCTGTGCCCTCCTCCTGGAAAGACATCAGAGGAAGGCTCTACTCCTTCGTGGCTGGTGCCTCAGAGCTCTTGACCTGGGAGAAGGGGAGGGGAGGGAAGACCAGGCTGGTCCCACCTCACTGTGCTGTGCGGATCGCTGAGTAAACTGCAGGGCGTGCTGCTCCCTCCCCCCTGGGGCACAGTGCCACACACCCACAGTCTGAGGGCGGAAGGGATTGCCTTGGTTTGTGACTTCAGAAGGTCTAGTCCATGGTCAGCTGGCCCACAGCAGGAGCATACTGGTAGAAGGCCCAGAGGAGGAGGGCACTGCTGCATCCGTGGGGGCCGGGAAGCAGAGTACAGCAGAAGAATGTGAGAGACAGGGGCAGGGAGCACACAGAGTCCTCATGGTCAGCCCTGAGCCTGTGCCCTGTGGCCTCCAGGTGGGCCCAGAAGTGTGCAGGCCTCACCTCCTATACATCCTCGGATGCGTGCAGCCTGGGCGAGCAGATGCATTGTAGCTGAAGGGAAGGAAGCTTCAGTTCTTCAAGCAGGGCTGGCCTGGCTCACCTCAGGGCGAGCTCGAGTGAGACAGGGCTGGGCGCACATGGCCAGGATCTACTGAGTCACTGGCTCCTTCCTGGGACTCATGCCCCTCTCAGGAGCCCTGGAGCCCGGAGCCCCACAGCCCAGCCCACGCTGTCATTCCTCTGCTGTGCATGAAGAGGGCTCAGGACTGGGCGACAAGTACTCCCAGAGAGAGGCTGTGTGCTGTCTCCATCCTATGCCACATGAAGGGAGGTGTACCAGGCCCCTTACTGTGCCTAAGATGACACATGCAGGAAGTATCCTGGCCCACACAAGGTCCAACCAGGTCCAGCCCTATGATGGTCACAGCAGTGCCAGGACCCACCTGAGCCCAAGTGGCTCTGAGCCCTCAGGGAGGGTGATCTGGGGTGGAGGGTCTTAGGGCTGGGATCAGGGCTCAGCAGGGGCCACTGTTCCCCATCTCTCCAAATGACCAATCGGGAAGGGTTTGGCCCAGAGGCTGGCTAAGAAATGTACTTTCACACCAGGCAGCTCCTGGGAAGTTGAGTCCCTTCTCAATCCAGCCCCAGAAGTGTGACCTGTGGGGACAGGGCTGGACGGCCCGACGTGTGCAGAAGCCAGCTGTGCATGGCTGACTGCCCACCCCAGGGGCACTGCCCACGCCACTGCAGTGTCCTCTCCTCTCTTTTCTTCCCCATTCGTCCACCCAGTCATAGCCCTGCCGGGGACAATAACCCCAGAGCCCACACTGGGACGGGATTTTCTTCTTGCTGTTTCCTAGCAGAGACCAACTTGCACGAATAACTCTCGACCACAGAAACACGAAACCAAAGCAGCAGTGCTGGGTGGCAAATTTCTCCATTACCACAAATACCCTTTCTCCTCGAGGATCAGATTGGAAGCATTTGGGGCTCTTTGTTGTCCCTGTCTCAGTCAGCCCAGGGAAGGGCGACCCTGGCGGCCACATAGCCTGCGCCATGTCTGCGCTGCTGCCCATCCCTGGTGTGTGCCCTCTTGCCCCCAGTGCCACCCACTCTGAGCCCCAGCTGCCCAGTCTTGTGGCCCCAGCTGTGAGGTCCCTGCCCTTCGGGCCTCAGTTCACCCCAGTGCTGGGGACCTTGTCAAGAGTCGGGGTCACTCTGGACACACAGGGACTGTAGTGTTGGAGCTGCAGGTCACCGCTCTGTCCCATGGTGGCCGAGAGGCATGGAGCACTGGTATACAGCACACAGGCCACCACTTCTTGCAGGAGGGCTGGGCACCCCAGGGTGAGAGACGCAGCTTCCTGGTCACAAGGTTGTCTTGCAGATAGCATGTCAGAAGGCAAGGCCCATCCCCTCCAGAGACTGCGAGTGTCCTGCTGCTGTTATGGCTGCTGCTGCTGCTGCCCGCTCTGCTCTGTCCTTCCCCTCCCTCCAGTCCCCTCTCTCCCGCTCTCTCCTTCCCTTCCCTCACTCCTTTCCTCACTTCTTCCTATGTCCTCCTTCAACCCCCACCTCCTCCCTGCCCTCCTTCTTGCTTTCCACCTTCTCTGCCACATCCTTCTAATGACACCATTGCCATCAGAGCACATTTAGGTTTCAAAAAGTGAGAGGAGGCAGCAGAGCCCGCCATTTCCCCGTTCCTGTTCCCATGTCCGGCCCCACCTGTGTGAACGCAAGGCCCTTGCTGATGCTGTGTCCTCTGGACTTGTGACCAGAGTCCGCAGGGTCTGTGCTCGGGTTTCCTGGGTCCCTTGTGTCCTCCTTGTGTCCCGAGACACGTCCTCCTCAGCCACCTCAGCATCTTCCCGGGTTCCTCTGGGTGGCAAGAGCTGCTCACACCCTGTGTTCCTCAGACCACCCCTTGAAGAAGTACTATCTCTGGAGTTGGCTGCTATGTGCCCAGGGCGGGTCCGGACCGGGCCGGGCCGGTGTTGGTCTCTGGTTAGTTACCGGGCCAGAGTTGTCCCACTGTCAGTGTTCCCAGATGGGTCCTGCCCTAGACGCTTAGTTTCCCTAAACCTCATTTTCTCCCCTGTAAAATGGGCTTATAGCTGTCCTTCACCCAGCTTGTGTCCAGGGTTAAAGCCACCCGAGGATGAAGCACGTCGTGCCCTATGCTGTGCCCGCCTGTCCGCCCGCCTCATTGTCTCTCCCTCTTCCTCCCTGCCTGCTCCCCTGGCATCCCTGAAATTGAACTCAAGACTTCCACACTAAGCCGCAGCCCCCACTCTTTTTTCATTCTTTACTTTGAGAGCGGGACCATGCCGAGTTGCTAAGCTACCCAGGCTGGGCGTGTAGGTGTGTGCTTGCCATCCCCCTGCCTCGGCCTTCCAGGGTGTTGGAGTCACGGCTGTGCCTCATCACGCAGGGCCCTGCACGTCGTTCCTGATGTGGAGAATGCCGCCCCTCGGCAGTAATCTGTGACACCTTAGAAGCTTCCTCCCCGTGGACAGTGGGGTGCTCAGAGCGACGTGAGTCTCCCCTGACCAGCCCCCAGAGGGTGAGGCGCAGGCGCAGGAAGGTAGCTGCTGGGGGTGGGAGACATGCCCCTCCTCCCTCCCCGCCCATGGCCTCTCCCTGCTAATCCCGGCTGCTCCCCACCCGAGGAAACTTTCTGAGAATGAAGGGAGCAACGCCCTTGATCCTCAGAGCTGCTTCATCATAGCTGTACATATTCTTACTGGCAAGATAGAGATAAGCCAGGACTGCAGACATCCCAGCTGCCACGAGAGCGCACACTCTCCCCTCCCGAGGGACCCAGCCTGCGACGTGGCGCCTCCCATAACACAGAGTCACCAGCCCCAGACTGTACAGCGCCCAGTAGTCTCTAGGCTGGGCTGTGGCTTCTGGAGAGTTCTGTGCATGCAGGAAGCCCATGGTGCCAGGGCTGAGCATGGACCATGTCTTATGGGCATAGTGACACCTGGCTCCCAAGGAGCTGAAGCGCCAAAGCAGCTTGAGCCCAGCGCATGCAGAGGCAGGCAGGCATGTGGTGCCCCACATGGAGCACTGAGTGGGCCCCTTGTGCATTGTGGACCCTGGGACATCAGGGCCCGACCAGGGCATGGAGGCCACTGCGGAGTGTCCCGCTGCGTGCTAGGCCCGGAGCCAGGCACAAGGGTGCCTCCCCTGTGAGGCTGCCCCCACTAAGCTCGGTCATTCCCAGATGAGGAGGCTGAGGGTTGGGCAGCAAGCAGCTCCCCCGCAACCTCAAGAGGTGGCTTCTCTGCTCCTGGCCTGGATGGACGGAAGCAGGTTGGAGGGACCCTGGCTTTCACAGGTTGGTACCCTTTAGCTGGGCCTGCAGGGTACCATAGTTACCAATGCAATGAGATATAGATCTGGCTCCCAGTTTTCCAAGCAGCGCAAGGGTCATTCCTGGATTGTCCTTTCCAAGTTTGTATGTGGTACAAGGTGAAGAAAGGAGATTACAGCCTGGGGGAGGCTCCCTGCATGGGCACAGAATGAAATTATTCACCTGGACCCTGAACTGAACCCCAGAAGTGCTCCTACCTTGGATGCCCTGCATCTATCCCTCCATCTTCACCACTGCATAGTATTCCAGCCAAGTGACACACACGTCGGCTCCTACTGAGGTCACTGTGGGTGGGCGTCCCATCTGGGGCTGGGTACAGAGTCACTCCTGGTGCACATACATTGGCCTTCCTGTCTCGTGTGGCCCTGGGAGCAGAACTGCTCGGTCATCCAACAGGCATGACGCCCGGCATCAGCAGGGGCAGCCAAAGCTCTTCCAAAAGGGAAGCTCACGCCCCCGCAGGCAGCTGCGTACATCCTTGCCAGCGTTTAATTTTAGCTGTGCTGGTGGGCGAAGGCATACGCACATGCTGAAGTATTCAGTGACTTTCCAGCTCTTTCGATTTCCCCACCCTGGAAGGCATTTTTCTTAGTAGCCTTCATCTGTGACTCACACGCGAAACCGGCTGCAGCCAGGGCCTCAGTGACAGGGGCTGTGCTCCAAGGTCCTAGTGGGGGTCGGGGCCCAGCTTTGCTGGGCCCAAGGAGCCAGGGAGCCATTCACCTACCCGGCCAGGGCCCCTGGGGCTGGAGGGTGGGCTGGGGTTAAGGCTAGGGCTAGGGTTACAGTTAGGGTTAGAGCTAGGGCTAGGGTTAGCGCTAAGGCTAGCACTAGGGTTATGGTTAGGGTTAGTGCTAGGGGTAGGATAGGGTTAAGGTTAAGTTTAGTTTTAGGGGTAGGGTTAGTGTCATGGATAGGGTTATGGTTGGGGCTATAGTTAGGGTTAGGGTGATACTTAGGGCCAGGCTTAGGGTTAGGGCTCATGTTAAAGCTAGGATAGGACTAGGTTTAGTGCCAGGGTTAGGTTTAGGGTTCGGGTAGGGTTAGCACTAGCAGTAGATTTAGTGTTTCCTTTAGGCCTAGGGCAACGGTTCTCAACTTGTGGGTTGCAACCCCCGTGGGTGTAGAACAACTAAACACAGGGGTCGCCTAAAGCCATTCCAAATCTTAACTGTAGCAACATTACAGTTTTGCAGTAACCACCGAAATAATTTTTTGGTTTGGGGTCACTGCAACATGAGGAACTGTATTGCAGGGTCACAGCATTAGAAAGGTTGAGAACCACTGGTCTAGGGCTAGGACTGGGTATGGGTTTAGGATTAGGGCTAGGGTTAGGGTTGGGGTTTGTGCTAGGGTTATGGGTTGGGTTTGAGTTAGGGTTAGGGCTTGGTTTTGTTTAAGATTATGGGTATGGTTACGTTTAGGGTTAGTGGTAGGTATTGGCCCAAGGCTAGTGTTAGTTCTTAAGGTTCGGGTTAGGGTTTTGTTTAGAGGGTTACTGTTAGTTGCAGGGTAAATGGTAGTGGTAAGTGTAGTCCTACATTTAACATTAGGCCTAAGTCCATCTCTTGGTGTACTGTTACCACTAGGTCTCTTTCTCTGGTTGAGTTTATATTTAGGTTTATGCTTGGGTTTCAGGGTTAGGGTTAGGGTTGGGGTTAAGTCTCAGTTAAGATTTGGGTTAGTGTTAGAGGTAGGGTTAGATCTAGGGCTAGGTCTCAGGTTAGGGTTAGGGTTAGGGTTAGGGCTAGGTGTCGGGTTAGGTTTAGGGTTAGGGTTAGGGTTAGGGTTAGGGTTAGGGTTAGAGTTAGGGTTAGGGCTAGGTCTCAGGTTGTTTTTATTATTGGGTGGCTGTGCTATATGAAATGGGAACCAGTAAGCTCCCTCGACTGTGATATAGTTTGGCTGTCTTAGCGCCTGTTTGTTTCGGAAGCACAAGGACCTGAAATTCACCCTTGGTACTGAATGTCGTGCCCATTTCAGAACCCTGGACATGCTGTTTGTGCCAGTCATACCAGGCTACTTGGTACATCCCTGTAATGCCAGCACTGAGGAGATTGAGAGGGCAGGATTACTGTAAGTCTGAGCTACCTAATGAGAGTCTATGGTAAATAAGTAAAGAGATAAAAGTGAAAAAATATATATAAAGCTGGCTCGGAGTTACTTGCTCAGCTGAGTCATTGCGGAAGTTCTGTGTAACTTGGGTTTGTGGTATCCTCGTGTTCTTGCTCTGAGGATCCTTCCACGAGTTATAGGACTTGGCTTCGGCACTTCCTTCCTGTCTATAGCTGAGGCCCGGCCACGCTGAGCCCAGGGGAGAGTGGAGATGCTGGTGGCCCTTCGTTGCCTCCTTTCCAGGGCCCCTGTTGAAGACAGAAGGACCCCTGGGGCCGGGTGTAGCCTCCCAGCCACCCTCAGCCCATCAGACCTGCCCTATGGAGCCCCTGGCTGGGGTTGAACCCCAAGAAGGCCCTGCTGTCACTGACTCAGTTGCTCAGCCTCCTCTGGGCATGGAATGGAAACCAGCTGTCCACCCAGAAGCAGAGAGGAGAGATGGTACCCAGGAGTGGTGCTGGTGGATGGGGAGCAAGGTCTGGTTATAAGAGATGAGATGCATGCCAGGGAGGGGACTTTACACATTTTACCACAGAAAAAGGAGGAGATGGTTCTTGAGGGGTAAATATGAAATCAACTTGGCTGTGGCTCTGGTTGCCGTGTACTGTCCACCAAAGTCTCATAGCGCTTTGTGTGCCCCCCTCAAGCTCACGCCTGTCAGCTGCACCTCAGGGCGAGGGAAGAGCGAAGTTGCTTCTCCGCCTGCTCTTCTCTCGCCAGAGTTGCAGGCAGCACTGAGGTGAGCTGAGGGACCCCAGCCTCTGCCGCTGGTCAGGACCTTGCACTCCCCCCTTCCCTAACGCTGGGCCATGTCTGCTCAGCCAGTGTCTCTCCTTGCCCTCCTGCAGTGCTGCTGCACATGCTGTGGGTCCCCACACATGCATGTAGACTCACATGTGTGCCCGCATGCACACATACGGGTTCAGGCAAGGCCGCTTGGCTGGCATCTGCCTCAGTGCTCTTCAGACAACAAGGTGCCAGGGGCAACACAGGCCCCACCTGACGCACACAGGACACAGCGCAGCTCTTCCCGGCCCACACAGCTAGAGCAAGACTGGGCTCACCTCAGCCCAGCATCCTCCTGTCACGGGCTGGAGAGGCCAAGCAGTCGGATGGGGATGTCCGAGCAGGCACCGGGGACCTCACAATGTGACCCAGACATTCAGGTTAGAGGTGGAAGGGTTAGCCACAAAATCACAGTTTTTGCTCAATGTGGATTTTTAAAAATTCCTGATGTTTTCATATCATAGTGCTATCTGTGCACCTATGTTTATAGCAGCACAATTTGTGATAGCTAAATCCTGGAAACAACCAAAATGCCCATCATCTGAAGATTGGTTGAAAAAGATAAGATATTTTCATAAAATGGAATACTATTCAGCTATAAGGAATGATAAACTAGAAGACTTCATATATAAATGGATGTATCTTGAATGTATACTCATTAGTGAAGTAAACCAGACCTACATATGCAAATATTGTAGAGTCTCCCTAGCTTAAAGATCCGAAATAAATTAATAAATAAATTTTGGGTGGCACCAGGAATCAATCTCAGGACCTTGCGTTTTCTGAAGTCTCAACCCCTATACTTTTTTTTTTAGAAGAGTGACTTAAATTCAAAATGCAATTGGAAGAGTTAAAAAAAAATTAATGTTTATTGAAAGTGTGTTTGTTTGATCAGTCTTCCATACCAATGTCTGTTGATCTATACTGATTTGATGAAAATATGTAATGCAACCATTGTTAAATTTTTCTTGTCTTGAAATTCTGTACTATATGTACCCTTGTCACTGTTTTATTTTTCTGCTATTTTTACTCTTAAAAACATAATAAACAAATTTTTAAAAATTCTTGATGTTTGAATTCTGAATAATCTCGGAATGGTTTTCTTGTCACCTGGCATGGAGGCTGAGTGTCTTTGCCAGGGCCACCCCAAGTGAGGACACTGCTGGAGACAGTGGCTTAGCCCTGGTTGTATAAGGGCCGACTGTGGTTCACTCTGGGTCCAGCTGGCACCTTTGTTGTCCTGCGAGCATGGATGCACAGGATAGGAGCTGCGCGTTCTGGGTGACCCTGCTTAGCAGACACATAACCTGACCACCAGAGACCACCGGCTTTACCTGGGGTCCCTGAGCCCAGTGTGCTCACCCAGGAAAACCGCCTAGATGGGTGGACCTGGGAGCAACACTGTAGTGATGGCAGCAGGACCCTGCCACTGTGTCACTGGCAGTGAGGCCCAAGTAGAAGGACTATCTCTCAAGTGACATCTCTATGAAAATGATGAAATGATTAAGAGGAGGACTGGGGATGTAGTTCAGCAGCACAGCCTCTGCCTGACAAGCACAAGGTCCTGAGTTCGATTCCTCATACCAAAAGAAAACAAAAATAAATGATTCAAAGCAAAATTCACATGGAAAGGGCATTTTGAAGGGGTGAAGGGATGTGGAGGGGGGGTAGCTCAGGAAACAGGCTCAAGGGCACATGGAGACCCAGGGCCGCAATCTGTGTGTACGTGCGTGCCCAGCATGAAGAGGGAGACCAGAGAGGCCCCCAGGCCGCTCCTAGCATGCAGCCAAGCAGCAGAGTAACTCTTTTCACCAGCACCAACTGCTCCCCATCTTGTGGGGAAGAGACTACACCCCATCTAGGAGCAAGCTGACCCCAACTCTCTCCTGAATCATTTCAGCAGCCACTGGGCATGGAGGCAGAACTATTTCAGTCAGTTCAAAATTTTAACTTCTTGTTTGGGAGGCTGAGGCAGGAGGATTGGTGTTCGAGACTGGCCTGGGCCACAAAAGTGAGCTCAAGGCCAGCCTGAGCTGCACAGTGAGACCCTGCCTCAAAAAAAAAAAAAAAAAAAAAAAACAACTTCTTCATGGAAGAAGCAAGAGGTGCCTTATGAAAGAGGTGTGACAGTCTGCCAAAAAACAACCTCATTTCCTACACCGGCACACAAATTTTACATGTATATGAGAGCTAGAAAAAAGTCTGGGAACTCAGAGGCCTCTGGCCACTTTGTGGGAATACCTTCTCCCCCAAGGAGATCCCCTCCGATTTCATCAGGATAGCAGCCACGTGTGCGCGCGCACCTGAGAGGGACGCCCGGAAACTTGGAAGGCCGAGGGCGGGCCAGATGGTTCTCCGAAGTCGCTGCGTTGTTTATTCCTCTGAAAATGCCCCAGAAAAGACTTTCTTCCCTTTCACAGGATGTAGTATTCTCCCCGGCTTCCCCACAAATCCTGAAATTCCTTTGTTTAAAACAAAACAAAACTTGTGGCTTTTCTCAACATGACAAACCAAACATGGAGAATCTAAAATTCCCAAAACACAGCTCAGGCCATAAACCTTTCTGACTCAACAAGCAGATTTTATGGAGACCCCAGTAAAACCCCAGGATGGCCATAAATAAGTCTTGGACTGCCTCTTCCTACAGCTGCACCTCGAGCCCGGAGCCCTGCAGGCCGGGGGAGGACGCCATGCGGAGTCCTGGCCTGGGCCCTGAGCCCCAAGCAGGGTAGGCTGCGCCTCGTGCGAGGTCCCAGACTCCTAGCCCAAGCACGTGGGCAAATCCTTGGAACCCGGCAGACACGCTGCAGCCAAGCAACCAGCAGGGACTGCAGCCGGTCACGTGAAGGGGCCTCGGAGGACCAAGGCGCAGAGCGGAATCTGTCTGCTCGGGGGCCACAGGCCCGGCAGTAGTGTACACCTGGCCTTGCCACCGGAGCAGCCCCCACCCCACGCCAGGGCCTCACGTGGCCCATTCTGCCACATCCACCACCTGGGACATCGGTCACACTCAGTCCCACCTCGCCAAGTGTCAAGCCCCACCCGAGAACCCCAGGAATTGATTCCCTGGCCCTGGACATGGCGTGTGACGCATGGAGGACAGCGCATGCGCAGTTGGCCAGTGGGAGGAGTCCGAGCCCGCACCAGGTTGGACCTCTCAGATGGGTCAGTGAAGCGGACCCAGCACTGTTGTGTGGAGCAATCCTGCCAATGCCGTCGTTGCTGGGACCAGAAAAATCCCTTAGCCAGCCACGCCAGGCACCAGGGAGCGCAACGAGGCCAAAAAAAAAAGTTTAAGGCCTCTCGTGCACACAAATCACAGGCTCGGACACACTCATGCATGCATACGTGCCACGCACCAGGCAGCCACATGTGAGCACACACACACACTTGACACGCACACTTGTTCATACACTCAGACACCCACCCACACAACCTCACACGTCACGAACACTCACACACCACACACTCAGATACTCACACAGCTGCCTGTGTCACAACCAGACACCAGCACTTGAGCATAACTACATGTCTCACACACAGGTCACACACGTGTGTATGTGCAACACATCGCAACCCACACTGTTGTGCACACCCACACAATGAACACTCACATACTTATGTCCCACCTATACCTAGGCAGGCCTCTCACACATGTGCCATACATACTGGTGCACCCTCTCATGTGTGTGACATGCCAAACACCCACATTCATGCCCACTCTCACTCTTGCACATATACCTCGGACCCCCACGTTGGCATGCTCACGCCCACTCAGGGATGCATATCCTTGGTCCTCTTTGCACACAGGCGTCCAGGGGACAGTGCTGGTGAGAGGCAGGCTGGGTGCAGGGTGGTCTGTCCCAGGGACCTCCTCCTCCGAGAGCTCCTGCATCCCGGTCATGCCTGCATCCCAGACGCACACCTCAGACTGACAGACACAGGTGGTTAGGGAGGAGGCAGCCCTGCTGCTGCGCTTTCCTGGGGGAAGCATCTCTTCTCCCCATGGTGCCCAGTGCAGCGCTGGGCATGAGAGCCATCTGTGATGCCCTGTAGAGCCGCCCGGCCCACTTGGGGTCTTGGCCCAGGTTGCAGGCGGGCACTCAGCCTCCCTTGTTGGGCCTTTTCTGGCCCACTGAGTCCAGCTCTAGGATGGGGCAGGTGGGGCTCAAGTGCAGGAGACCCTGGATGTGGGGTCCCACCCAAACCCAAGCTCCTGCCTCCATTCACAGTGGTTGGGGTCCCTTGCATGTGTGATGACTTAGTCTGGTCCTCTCCCTCCCAGCGGGGACCCGAGGCCTTGGCACATTTAGGAGCTGGGGGTGAAGGAAGGGAGTGATCATCCCCACTACGACGTGCTGGAGCCTTGCTTCTAGAAGGGAGGGACGACTGTGTTCCTCTGTCCCTGGCACATCGGGGCAGGGACAAAGCTGGCTTCACACTCGCCCTGTGACAGTTTCTGCTGTGAGTTGGTCCCAGGAAGCCCCGGGAGCCCAGATTCTGGGGAGGCCTGTAGCTGGGAGCTGAGCAGGGGGCCAGTGGGCAGCAGACCCACACAGAGGGCAGTGGCCTAGCTTCTGGATGGTAGCTTCCTGTGTCGCTGGCATCAGCCCTACCTGCAAGGTCCAGGTCTCCCCACCACCCGAACCTCCAGGCAGAAGAAAACAGGAGGAGCTGGAGCTGGGAGCGCAGTGACAATTATCTTGTCACCACCAGAGCCACAGGCTTATGAATGGCCGTTCCTCAGGGAGCTGACACGTGGAGCTGCTTCCCAAGAGTCTGCAGCCCAGCCGCAAAATAAATCACTGCTGCTGCCTCCCCAGAGCTTGGCCCCCATGCATGGTGGGCCCTGGTGGGGCAGAGCTCTGTCCATGGGGCTCTGTCCTTGGTATCTGTCCATGGGCCCTGACCACGGGTTCTCACTCATGACCTGGGCTTCAAGGGCAGGGAGCCAGCGAGCAATGACTCCTTGGAGAAGCCTCTCTGTGGGGGAGGGGCTGGTGTGTGGCCCTGGAGGGCTGTCTGGAGAGGTGGCCGTGGGCACCAGGTGTCAAGGAGTGAGGTAAGCAAGGCAGCTGAGGGGCCAGAGATGTGAGCCAGGAGCAGGGGGCAGGGAGGGTGGCATGGACTTCTGGCTCAGGGAAAAGCTACAGTCTTGGGGGGCTCACTGTGGCTGGTGGTTGAGAGCTGGGCGGAGGGCCCAGTGGGCAGAGCCTTGGGTTGAGCGGGTGTGCACAGCTCGTGGCTCCCCTTGCTGCTGTCTCCCGGTTCCTGGGGTCAGCAGGGTGCACACAGCTCCAGTAAGGCACTGTGGGTGGGGGTCTGCTCTGCGGCCTGCTGGGGCAGAAGCCCAGGCTTGCTCCCTTGGAAGTCCTGCAGACTTGAGCTCTGTGGGGCTGTAGGACCAGGGCTTTGGGGCTTAGGCCTATGTGTTGGGTTCTTTGCTGCCCATCAGAGGGTCGCTTGCCCTCTGGAAACAGGACACCCTCTGCTCTTGCCTGCCATCCTGGGCTCCCCGACATGGCCTCTTCAAGCCAGGGAGGAGAGGGAGACAGCAATACGGTGGCACTCTCAGCTTATTGGTGACTACAGCCTCTGCTGCAGCTTGTAGGCCTACCCGCTGCCATGCAGGGGATCCATAAGATCTGAGCCCACGTGGAGACTGCAGGGCCACCCCAGGCCTGGTGATAAGTGGACCCTTGGCTAAATGTTACCAGTGCCCTGAAAGACCCAGCCCACTGCTGTCCGAGCTTCTTGGTGAAAAGCCAGTGGATTAACTTTCCCCCCTCGATCCCTAGGGGCGGGGGGCGGGGTACTTGGCGGACAGGGCTTGAAGATCAGCTTCCTGGGCCTGGCGCCTCCGGGAGGCCGCGGTCCCTGTCCTAATGCCTGGTGTGCAGAGCAAGCTCAGGGGTTTAAGATTCGGTGTTTTCTCACACACAAGGCAGGGCCTTGGCACTGGTTGCTGACAAGAGCACAGGCAGGGACCTTGAAGCCAGCTGGGTCCCAAGTGTGAGGCCAGGACCGAGGGAGGGCAGGGCAGGTACCTCTGGCCTTTGTGACCCATCTGAAAACCACACAGGTCCTTGGTGTTGTGTTCAATGTGGCAGCAGTCGCCCAGCAAGCCACATGGTGGGAGACCAAGGCCCAACCTTGGGTGGGTGGCAGGGCCAGTGCATGTAGGGCTCCTCCCCCCGCCCCCTGAAATGTGCCCATTCAAAAGTGGTTCGACCCCAAGGGCGGGTGGTGCGTGCTAGTTGTACCCTGGACAAAGGCTCTCAGCACAGCAGGAGGGCTTGAGCTGGCCTCCAGGGTGGTTAGGGGATGCTCTGGCCACTCTGGAGTCCTCACTACATTCAGCTGTGTGGTCAGTGGATGCCTGAACCTTTCTGGGCCTCACGACCACACTTTTAGAAGGGACGACCGCCATGCCTCCCTCCAGAGAAGCTTAGAGAAATGGCGAGTGTGAGGTGACAGCTGATGTGATATGGACCCCTGTGCGTCCCAGGATGCACTGGCCTGAGGTCTGCAGGCCCCTGAGGCCACCAAGACATGAGGTTCTCAGGGGCCCATCTGCGGGGGGTGCACAGCCCAGAAGACACAGCCTTTCCAACACAGCGCCTGACACACAGCCGTCCGGCCAGAGACTGCTGACAGGGGTTGAACGCTCTTAGGATTTTGGTAGCAGCAGCATCGCCACATATGCACACGTGCATGCACATGCATTTGCACACACACGCACACACACACATGCACACACATGTATACATGTACCCACAGAGCTCAGCTTCGGGGACAGGAAGCTTCTGGGGTCTTCTGGTCACCACGGGCCGGGCATTTGCCCTTTGGCCTCAACACTGTCAGGAAACTCTGACAGCAGTGTTTTTGCTTCTCCCAGGGGCCACCTTGCCACCCATAGCCAGGCCAAGTGGTGGGGCAGCCATGACACTTAAGGGTGTGGTGGAAGGATTGGACACAGACAGTGGTCTCAGTAGGCAAAGCCGGTGAGCAGGAGCTTGAATGAATGCGAGGGATTCTGAGCCCCGTGAGACGCTCCCGATGAGTTGATTGAAGTCACTGGCACCCCACCCACAGGTCCAGGATTCAGCTCAGCACCCTGGGAGCCAGGCACAGCCCTCTCTGGTCTGCACTGGGCAGTGAGAGGTACAGTGCATCCTGTGAGCCAGGGGCTCAGCTGTGCCCCCTGAGAGCTGCAGATCTGACTGCACAGACCCAGCCTGCCCAGGAGGAGCAGCTGCCATGTGAGTACTGGCTCTGCCAGCAGCTCCAAGCCCCTGCCACTGGGTCCTGAAGGGGAACCACGCAGAAGTCACGGGTGTGCTGAGCCGGCCAGGCCTCCCCATGGTGAGGAGGAAATGCAGGAGCTGCCTCATCATGGTTTGGTTTTGATTAACTTGAAGACCAAGGTTCCTTCTCTGGTTGGCTTGGTAAAGATAGGGTCTCTGTGGTGAATGGCATTTCCTGTAACTGGCACTGCTGGTCACCGAGCCCCCAGGGCCAGAGTGGACACCCACACGCTGCTGATTTCAGTGAAATCGGACAGCCTGGCTGTGACTGCAGAGCAGCTGGGAAGCCCGTGCCCCATGCTTAGGGAGGAGTGGACGGCGCTTGCCTAAGCCAGCCCGTGCCCTGCGGCCTGCAGGGTCTGGAGCAGAGCTTCTGCATAAGGTGCTCCAGACCCTCCACCTCTGCTCCCACCCACCTCATCTCAGCCACCACTAAGTGACAAGTACACAGCTGTCACCCTGCACTGTGTGCCCCAGGTGGCAGGTCTGGGGTTGTTCGTGCACTGAAAGTAGAGCTCCCTGGCCTGGGCTGTCTTCAGCCCTCTCTGCCCAGGCACCCTGAGCTTGAGCCAGGCCTGCTCCCATCTCGGCAGCGGTGCCTGTCACCCTTGATAACAAAGGAGCTAGAATTACAGATGCCATAGGCTCTTGTGTGCATTGGTGGTGTGCTGCGGACCCCAGACCCTGCGTGCCCTGGGCAAGTGCTCTGCCTGGAGTGGCACCCATGCCGTTACCAGACCACTCCACTTTCTCCTTACACAGGGAAGAGGAGCTGGCCTTTAGCCTGTAGCAGCCACCACATGCTCATGTGAGCTCCCCGGCCCAGAGCCCCCCAGACTGCCCAGAGCGAGGGCCTGACACAGGAGTAGGGGCCGGGAGAGACTTCTTGGGGAAGGTGACAGCTGGAGGGAACGCAAGGACCCTCAAGGCCAAAGCCTGGTGACCAGCCTCATCTGAAGTCCAGGGTGGGGAAGGTAAGACAGAGCTGGAACTCTGGTGACCCAGGGCAATGTCTGCATGGGTAGACAGGAGGCTGGAGTGTGGGAGTGGGGTAGGGATGGGGGACAGGCATGGCAGGGAGCCCTGGAGGGGCTCTGACAGCACGCTCAGATGGGGGCATTGGACACTGGGGTCTTGACTTTGGGATTGCAGACTGGAGGAGGGGAAGCCTGCGCCAGGGGAGACCAGGCTGGAAGTGGAGGCCCCAGGCAGGAAGCACTGAGCTTGGGGTTGGTGATGGAGGTGGAGCGGGACAGTGGGACACAGGAGCTACTTGGAGTCAGGAAGGACACAGCCTGTGCCTGCCTCATGACCACACCCGCTGCACAGCACCACACAGGGCAGGCACTGGGAAGCCAGCCCGCCATGGAACCCACCAGGGAGCCTGCCACAGAGCCCACCATGAAACACACTACTAAGCCCACCACAGAGTCCACCATTGAGTCTACCAGGGAACTCACCACAGAGCCCACCACAGGAACCCGCCAGGGCACCTTGTGCAGGGTTCTGCCACGCTGCGCCTGGGCCCAGCCTGGAAACCTGTGTCTCACTCCATGACCCCTAGACTGCCCCACGGCTGGGTGGGTGAAACCACCACCAGGGAGCCCACCAGGAACCCGCCAGGGAATCCTGCTGTCTGCTCTTGGCCAATGGAAGCACAGGAGGGACACTCCCCCTCCTTGTCCCCCTGGGAGGTCATCTCCAGCTGGTGTGCCCCCCATCAGAGGCCACTGCCCTTCTGCCAGTGAGTGCAGCTCCATGACCCCATCTGCGTCCTACCCACCACTCTTCCTGCTCTCCTGGGGCCCTGGATCCACCTGCCTGCCTGTGAGGTGTGCAGCCCCTGGTTGCCCACTGGAGTGGCCCACCTGCTGCCCACTGCACAGCTACCTCTTGCCCATCCCCGGCTGTGCTTCTGGAGGTGTGTGCCAGGTGCACCACAGGCCAACACCAGGCAGAGCCTCTGCTTTCACCCACCCAGCCGTGGGGCAGTCTAGGGGTCATGGAGTGAGACACAGG
This sequence comes from Myocastor coypus, assembly GCA_004027025.1. Taxonomy (NCBI): domain Eukaryota; kingdom Metazoa; phylum Chordata; class Mammalia; order Rodentia; family Myocastoridae; genus Myocastor; species Myocastor coypus. The sequence continues at coordinate 38,404 of PVJA010000337.1, read as the reverse complement.
TTTCCAGGCTGGGCTCAGGCGCAGCATGGCAGAACCCTGCACAAGGTGCCCTGGAGCTGGTGCTCAGCAGCACAGACCTGGCTGGCAGGTGCAGAGATGACACCTGGGATGGCGCCTCTGAGCAGGACATCAGGCTTGTGAGGATCTGGTGTCTATGCAGCCTGCACCGGCATGGGGGAGCTAGAAAGATTACCCTAAGTTCTTAGCCAGAGAGCTGAGGTGCTCATTTCTCCCCACCTCTAAGTCTCTGCAGACTCTAGCAGTCCAGGGAGTGCTTAAATCTCTGCTTCCACACCAGGTGCTCCCCCTCTGTCCCTGCCCCTCTGTCCCTGCCCGCCTCTGTGCCTGCCCCTCTGTCTCTGTCTGTCTGTCTGTCTGCCTGCTTACCTGCCTGCCTGCCTCCCTTCCTCCCTCCCTCCCTCCTTCCCTCCCTCCCTCCATCTGTCCGTCCATTCATCCATCCCTCTGTCTGTCTCTGCCTCTCTCTCTGTCTCTCTTTCTCTCTGTGTGTCTCTCTCTGTCTCTGTCTTTCTCTTTCTGTCTCTCTGTCTCTGTCTCTGTCTCTCTGTCTCTCCCCCCTGACGCTTTTCCCCTCTTCCCTTCTCAGCTCTTCCTTCCCTCTCTTTGCCACCCCTTCTCCTCTGTCCCTTGGCACATCAGCTGCAGCAGTTCCTCTGCATAGAAAGCACTAATTTTCCACCTCATAATTCTAAGGACCTAGGCCGGTGGCCTGCAGGTCCTTTATTGCAAGTCGTGCTTCTTGCCCACCTCAGGCTCCCGTCATCCTCACTGGATAATTCACAGGACCACATGGGCCATGGCCGTTGTGTCAGGAGACAAGGCTCTGTTCCTACAGCAGGTCCCTGCCCTGTCTCTGGGCTCCTCCACCTGAGCTTCAGGGTCCCTGCGCTGTGTGGAGGGGTCGTGGTGGCAGGGAGGCCCCATCTCCTTGGCTCTCCACCAAGCTTTTCATGCATACCTCCTCCCTGGGCCTCGAGAGGCTTCTAGCCAAGATGGAGTGCACTCTGCCTCCTCTGCTTTCCGCCCGCAGCGGTGCATGGACTGTGATAGGTAAGATGTCACCGCTGTCGGCTGTGAATTCCACCACACAGTATAAAAGCGCTCATTTGCTTTCCTTGGGGATTGGATTTCCAAACGGGTCAAACATTTACAGAAATGGCCCAAACTGTACAAATAAACCATCGCTCCAGTGGGGAAGGCAGTTTACATTACTCTGGGTCAGATGAACACAGAAGCCGCAGCAGCCTTTTAAAGCCACTTCACCGGGGTGCGTGGGAGTCCTGCGCACCGTCTGGAGTGGCTCAGCGATGTCGGGAGGCTGCTGGGGACAGGCCCGGCAGTCCTAGAAAGCCGCACACCCTTCGCACTCCAGCCGCGTGGCTCCTGCTCTTCCACTGCTCAGACAAATGGGCTCCTTCCTGGGAGTCCCAGCTACTAGCCTTGGGGATCTTGCTGTGTACCCTGCTGTCCTGCAGACCCACCCATTTCCGTGGCCATCATGCAGTGGGTTGGCTGTAGAGCACTGTGTGGAGTGGAACATGGAGCCCACGCATAGCCGGCTGCACTTGCTGGGTGACATGTGTGTGGTCACCAAACTCTTCCTGCTCTGCCCCAGGACAAGGGTGGGTCTGGGCCCAAGGTGATGACAGTCTGATAGTGTCCACATGCCAGGGACAGGCTCTGGGGACAGCAGGGAGAGATGGGACCTGAGGAACTCGCAGGCCACCAGGAATCAGCGAGGAAGGAGGGACGTGGGTCCTCAGAGGGGTGGATATACTGTGGGGCTCCCAACGGCGGTGGCCTCAAGGGCAGGGCCACCCTTCCTGCTGACACCACGGCGGCCCCAGGCAGCCCACACAGACAGTTCGGCTCACCCTGGCACTGCCAGAGATGGCTCTGTGCCCACACTGTTCCTTTACTACCTTGCCAGCAGTCCCCTACTGGATTCTCTAGCTGAGGCTGGGGTCAGAGCACCCACACTCCTGCTGGCCCACGGTATCCCATCCCCCAGGGACACCAGAGCCCAGCTTTGCTCTCAGGAGCCAGGCCCAGCTCTGCACAGGCCCCTCCTTCAGGTTGCTGGCCGTCTAAGGCCACCCAGCCCTTCAGTGTCCCCTGGAGGTGGCAGTTAAGTCGCCATGTCCCCCACTACCTTGTCTCCTGGGCCCTTTGCCTCAACCATCTTCCAATACCTGGCTTCGGAATGATGAAATTAAATCCTAGCTATGGAAATAACTGGCATGCTTAACAGGGAGAGCTCATTGGCTTGGAGATGACTCTGGAGTGGGCCGTGGTGGTCAACACACAGCCTCTGTGTCATCCACTGAACTCACATGGAAACGGCTGGAATGGTCCACCGTAGGCCATGTGTGCTTTGCCCCTCCCACGCACCTGCTGTGGGCCCCGCTGTCTCTCTTGAATCACCCTGTTTAAATCTTGAGGACATGACACACGCTGTGCAGGATGATGACAGCTGACACCAGGCTCCCCTGGACCGAGCCCCCACTGCATTGCTGCAGTGTTAGTCCCTCCCATGGGCTATTTCAGAGAGACACTGGTAAGCCTGTGTTAATCGGGGTGGGCATGAGCAAAGCCAGGCTTCCGAAGCTGCTCTTTGATTCTTACGGAACATGGCTCTGCCTCTCCACTGCTCTTGTCCTAAAGCCTATTTTATCGGAGAGGAACACTCCCTTTTTTCTTTAAGCTGCTGTTTGAACGTGGTATCTCTCTCCATCTTTTTATTGTCAATTTACCTATGTTAATTTTTGGAACTGAGTTTCTCGTAGACAGTATATGGTAGGACCATTTTAATTTTAATTTTATTTTCATTTAGGTATTTTGTACAGAGTCTCACTATGCAGCTCAGTCCCATGGGGATCCTCCTGTTTTCAGCCTCCTGGTGCTGGAATTACAGAGGTGGGGTACCATGTCCGGACCTGGTTGCTGGCCCAGTGCGCCGTGGGGCGGGGCCGACCCGGCGTGTGGGACTGGGAATCGAGCCCTGGTCTGTGCTTGCCAAGTAGGGCCATTTTTAAAAAACTACCCTGTCTCTATCTTTTAATGATTTCGCCCATCTCCATTAATCTGTCACTTACATTCAGTGTGGCTTAGATCTGCCACTTGGCTGTTTTCTGTGTTTCCTGTTTCTCGTGCCCCTGTTTCCCTTTACCTTCTTTAGTTATGTGAGCATTTTAAAGGTCTGTTTGATTTATTTTTAATGCTTTTGCGTGTAGACCCCTTATGGTTTCCTCAGGGGCTTCTTTAGATGATGCAATATTTCCCATAACCCATCATAGTCTCCCACCTTGAGGGACATTTGGAAACCGTACAACTGGGGTCCTCTTTACCTCCCTGCCTTTAAATATCATTGCCCTGGCCTTTCCTGTATGTGCTTCGAGCAGCTCCCAGTGGTGTCCTGAGATGCGTTCTTAGACATGGCTGAAGTAATCAGGAGGAGGAGAAGAAGCGCCCTCTGTGTCCCTCTGGCCGTGCACTCTCCTTGCCTTGTTTCCTCAGGGGTCTTCTTCAGCCACTCCGGCAAGGGCACGACCGCTGGAGACTCTCCCCAGCTCCCTCCCATCCTGAAGCAAGGCCAGGTGAAGAGCTCATGGTGCAGGGTTCTTTCATGTCATCTGTTGAAAGCTCTTGTGTTGATCCCTTCTGCCTTGGCTCTGGATGAGAAACACACTGTCGCACAGATCGGTGTTCTCTGGTGGCTAATACATTGATATTTTACTCATTTAAACAAGACATGCGGGCACGTGCCTCTAATCTCAGCACCCCAGGAGGCTGAGGCAGGAGGGTCATAACCCTGGGGGACAACATTAAAAAGGGCTGGGAATGTATCTGTGGAAATACTCTGGGTTCAGTCTCTGTTACCCCAAGAAAATCGTATCACTTATTTGGTTTTGTAAGTCCAGTCGTGATGTGTGCATGTGGGTTGACTGGAGTTCCCATCACCTGTGTCTTGCTGAGCTTCTTGGGCCTGCCAGGCTCAGGCTTTCACCCTGATGAGTGATTGCTAGCCCCTGCTGCTGGGCCCAAGCGCAACCCACACTGTCCTCTCCGCTTTGGGCTTCTGACAGCAGGACCTTGAAGCTCGGGTGTCAGATTATCCCCCGGGCCCCTAGGCTGCATTCATTGGTTCCCCTTTCTGACCCTCCTTGTAGAGTCCTAACTGGCCCCATGTGCATGGCGGCTGTCTCCCTCAGCCATTTGACTGTCCCGCGCCTGGGGTAGGTGTGGTTGTATGTGCAGCCCAGGCCGTGGAGGAAGGTGGCCAGAGCTCCGGTTCTGCTCCAAGCTCTGCCAGCTCGGTGGCCAGCCGGGCAGTGTCAGCACGGATGCATCGTGATGCCATGGGCCTCGCTGCTCTGGGTCAGGACAGTGAGCGCTGCTCCCCATTGTGCCTCAGGGACCCTTGGCAGGAGGACAGGGCTGTGTGGCCCAGTGAGACGTGGAGTGACGTAGCTCTGGGGGCCCAGGTGGCCCAAGTGGGTGTCCGTCAACTCACAGCATGGCTCTGACCACTTCCTGGCTGGCTCTGCTCCCACGCCCTTTATGGTCACCCTGCAGCACGCACCCATTCCTGAGGGATGTGAGGACAGAGGCATCCCAACCACGGACTGCAGGAGGAGGACTTCTTGGGTGGCCCTGGGACATCATCGGCACATGCCAGGGGCCTGAGATGTCTTTGTGCAGGGGAGGGGACTTAGCCTGGCCCCCTGGGTCTCAGAGACCTGAAAGGCAGGCCGGGCCCAGTGTCAGGGTCATGACCCTGGTGGTGCCACGTTTGGTAATAAATTATAGAAGGAGCACATTTATTCATGCCTTCTGTCTTTTGTTTTGTTTTGTTAATGAACAAGCTCTAAATTCTGCATAGAAATCGATTATCATGCTGTAATCCATTCAGATAAGCATAAATAAGACCCCTCCCACTTATGCAGAGACAGTGGTCCCTGTGATCGCTGCCACGGCCGCACAGTGCCCCAGGTTGGCGGCCCGCCCCTACTGCAGCACTATGAGTTGCACTCCAGGCTCCCCGGTGCCCTGACTTTCCTTTCCTTTCCATCCTCCCACAGGCCTGCGGCAGAGCAGGAAACGCCGTGGAGGCACCCTCCATACCTCCTCCTGGCTCTAAGTCCCTCTGAGCTCAAACACATTTCTCCACAAGAAACTTGGGGAATGGGGCAGAGCTTGGAAAGTCCCACAAACAAGAAAGGAGGTGACATCAGGATGCGGCTGCCTTGTTTACACAAGAGGCAGCTGGTTCCAGGAACTCGGGCCCCCCAGGCATTGGCGTGGAGGTCGAGGGACCTGGCAGCCAGGGTCGGCTTGGGGCCCGGCTTGAGTCCACACCGGGTATAAGCAGTGGGTGCCATCGAAGAGGTATGCTGGGCACCCCTGCGCTCACCCCAAAGCCTGGCCCTGCCTTCGTGTGTGACCTGCTGGCGGACAGACAGATGAAGGAGGCGGCTGCCTGGGAGCGGGAAAAGCCTGGACTTAATTGCAGAGGCTGGAAATGTTGCTGCGCTGAATAGAGCTCCAATTACGCAGCTTCCTTTCAGGGATTGTGCGGAATGAGCCTGCCTGCTCATCCCCCTCTTCCGTCACCACCCCCAGATCATTGCCCTTGTCTTGACTGGCTCTGGGGAATGTCACCCCCCACAGAAGTTCTCGGACAGCTCCATCATCTGCACTCTCCTCGGTGCCCAGGTGGGGTGCGATCTTGGGTCTCTCCCTGCCAGCCTCCGAGAGAGGAAGCACTGTGTGTGACACAGGCCATGATTAGCGCTCACAGCCGACTCTCCTTCCCAACAACATAGATGTCCCCTGCTTGGTGGCCATGAGACCACAGGGGAGATGGCTATGGGGCCAAGAGTCCCCAGGCTTCAGGGGCCTCCCAGAACCATGTCCCCAGCTGTGCACGCACAGGGCCCTGTGCCTGAAGGCCCCCAGGCATGCATAGAGGAGCCATGGAGTCAGCACCTCAAGGACAGGTGCAGCCCTTCTGTACCAGCGTCTTATAAGTTACACTCTGATTCCCTGTCTTGGAGAAGAGAACAGGCCTGGAGGCGATCAAAACTCAGCAGAAGGGGCCCAGCTGGGCTCGGGCTGAGCTGCAAAGGGCTGGAGCCATGCTTCTGCATGTGGCTGGGACTCAGAAGGCAGCTCTTGGTGATGGCATGTTCTACCCTGTCACCCTTCACAGGGTCACGATGGCCAGACGCCCAGGCCAAAAGCTCATCTCGGGGACCATCTGGTCACTGAACCCCAACACTGCATGCAAATGTGACAGCTTCAAAGGGCACAGCCACACCAAGAAGACAAGGCACATCTAGGCCTAAGTTCCAGGATAATGCAGGCGAGGGGCAGATGGGGTGCCGTCAGGCAGCCTGGGGCACTGGGCTGGTTGTTGCGACTCACGACTGGTCCAACATGGCCTAACCCACGATGACACAAAATTGCCACAGCCTGGGCCTGGTTTTAGCCCTGGCTAGGCAGTGGCACCTCTTCCTTCATGGGGGGCCATAGAACAAAGGAGACAGAGCGGGGCTTTGGAACCTGGCTCTGGGGTCCCAAGGAGCCCTGCGGGCTGGTACTGTCAGTATAAGCAGGTCCACACTGTGCTTCCCTCGGCGGAGGCACGAGCCTGCCAGCCTCCTTCCCTGAGCTCCGGCTACCTTTGCAAAGGCCTGGGGGCCCTGGAGTTGCCAGTGCTGCCCAGCTCAGGATCATGCAGCTCGCCGGGACCAGGGACCTCTCTGCACACTGACAAGCACATCACACCTTGGAAGTCAGGGGCTCCGGATGCCTTCTGCAGTGTGGGCTCACAGCCGCGGATGTGGGGCCATTGCGGGGCTCCCCACAGGCATGGGCAGTGTTGTGCTGAGCCCATGGCTGGCCCTTCAGCGGTCACTTGCTGCCTTCACTAGTGGTGACACATTGCAGGGCAAGGGTGGTGACTTGTGTTCCAAGAGCTGGAGAGCCGGCTGTGTCAGAGTATCAGCAGCCTCTCAGGGCCGGTGAAGGAGAAAATGCCCACACCACACCCACTCTGTTCTTGGATATTAGTAAATTTAAGCTCAAACAACTCTTTGAATATCTGTCACTCTATCTGAACGAGACGGGTCCCTCATCTTGTTCAGCTAAGAGGCTCCACCCTTGCCTAGGCATAGCGTCCCTTGGAAAATGCTTCACACTCCAGCTTAGCAGTATCCTGGTTGCTCTGAGAGTGGGGCTGCTCCTCACAGCTCCTGATGCCCCCAAGCACCCGACTCCTGAGGCTCTGCTGCGACACTGGCCTCACTCTCCCCATCCCTGCAGTGCGGAAGGAAACCGCCAGGCCTGAGAGGTGCTCTGCAGGCCCAGGCCTTCCTCCTGCAGAGCCCTGGATGCCCTGCGCTGGTGCTGCCCACACCTGATCCTGCGGAGCACTAGCTTCCTGTAGCTGGGCCTAAGCCGAGGACTGGAGTCAGCCCAGGAAATCAGATGGCAAAGCCCAGGGGGCGGGGTGCAGGACTGAAGAGCCCCCCGCTGTCCCTCTGAAGGTCCACCCCACAGCCTTGGCCTGCTTCCCCCTTGGAGCAGCTCACCAGGCACACAGGCTGGCATGGGCTCCTCAGGGTTGCAGCTGTACCTGTCCTTGAGCTGTGCTCTGCCATACACAAGAGCAACGCCCACCAGTGGGGTGGGGCCTTTGTCCATCTGGGGAGCAGCACCTCTTCTTTGCTCTGCAAGTGGTTTCTGCACAGTGGCAGAGCTCCAAGACACAGCTCAGGGGTCTTGAAGGGCCCATGACAGGGCCAGCAGCAGCTCTATCCACAGACAGGGAAACTGAGGCCAGAAAGCTTCTGCCATCTTACCCACAGTGACACAGCTGGCAGGAGGCCCCAGTGAGCAGTCTGTGTGTCCCCAGGTGACACCACTCTCCTCCAGACTCGAGGCAAAGACAGCCAGGACTCACAATCCTCCTGTTTCAATTCCCAGACCACTGAGATCACAGGTGTGCATCACCACGCCTGCCCTGAACTCTTTTTAAGTGTAGAAATTCAAGTAACGACCAGGGTGCGACAGTTTTTCTTATAACCTCTGCCCCAGGAAGGAGGAAGAGGAAGGACAAGGCTCTCTGTTTATTGTGCTGTAGTTATCCTTGCTTAGGATTGCTGAGACGTAAGCAAAATCAGGTGTGGGCAGCACCAGGACTTCCAAGAGGGCATCTCGTCTGAGGTGGCTGCCTGTTGTCTTTCTCCCTGCATCACCTTCTCATTCTACCTGAACTGTAGATGTAATGGATGGAGCTTCAGCAGCCTTCTTGGGCAACACCACAACAAAGAGGGCCTTCAAGTTGGAGGCAAAAGGCAGGCCTCCCTGCAGGCTACAGCTAGATCCCGCTCCTTTTCTTTCAGCGAAGGACACACAATACTATTTCAAAAACAAACTGCTTGAGCTCAAAGCCTGTTGCTGCTGCATGTGTGCACCATGTGCTTGTGTGGAGGGTGCATGTGTGAACATGAGGATGCACATGTGAACTTCCAGGAATCCCGGTCTGCATGCAGACACATGATGTCAGGCGTGGTGCCCGCAGCCGGGCCTCCGCTGCAGACCTGTGCGATGAGGATCCCCGCCCAGCTACACTCCCTGCCTGCTGTGTGTTGTGGGCTGACAGACCTGTGAGTGGGCTCAAGGACCATAGCTCGCAAAGGAGAGCAGAAGCCTGGTGCATCTGGGGCTAGCCCTTCAGCTGTGCTCCTCCAGGCGTGGGGCTGAGGGAAACTGTTCTGGTGAGAAAATCTTGGGACCCCAGAGGCAGGTGAGGTCCTTCCAGGGGGGAGGCAAGGCCCAGCCCCCACCCCAGCTGCCAGAGCATGGGTCAGTGTGGTTGGTGCAGAGTCCCCGCCCACTTGAGGTACAGGTGGTCCCCAGGCCCCTGCAGCCTGGGGGCAGGCCAGTTTGCTTCTTCTTCTGCTGCTTTGAAAATTTCTGCCACTTTCATCTCAGGTGGCAGCAACAGCTTGTCGAGAATGCCTTTTCAGGCTGGGGACAGCTCCTGGCTGGCGGCACAGAGGCTTCACCCCTCCCCCAGAGATCCAGAGCAGCCATCCAGGCTCCTCTCCAGGATGTGCTGAGAGGTCCCAGAACTGCTATAAGGTCACCTGGCCTGAAGACAGGGGACCTTCCAGATGAGGGCCACATGGCACCATCCACCCTGTACACCATAGTGAAATTCAGACTGAAGTTACCAGATGTGGCTGTCTCCAGGATGGAGCATGAGTCTGCTGGTCTGAGTGCTGGACGACCTTCCTGGCGGGCGCTAAGGCAGGGAAGAAATCGCTGACCTGCTCTGCACAGGGTAGAAGGAGCTCTGTGAGGTGAGGGGATTCCTCAAGGATTTCAGGCTCCACCACTCCCTCCCAGCCCTGCTGCCCCCCAGGGGCTTCACAAACATCTTATGGGTCAGTAAAGGGGCTGCCCCAGAGATCAGAGCTACCACGGAGCCCCTGTCTCCCCAGAGTCTCAAAGTAAAGTTCACAGAGCACAGCTCCAGGAGACAGACAGCAGGGCATTGCCGCCGGAGTTGGGTGCCAGCGGGGAACGTGCTGCCACAGGTGACTGCAGGCTGCTGGCTCTGTCCAGGTAGCCCAGGAGCCCCAAGCTTATAGCACTAGGGCATCAAGAATGCCACAAGAGCAGTCCCTTCTCTGTGGGCCGAACCTCTCTGCAAGTTGCCCACAGGATGACTTAGGGTAAGAAAAGACCTGGGAAGCCCAGTCTGCTCCCATTCGCCTCCCAGCAGTGCCGGGGACAGAAAACCCTGGCTGTTGCCTGGTGGTGGCCTATCCTGCCTGGGCCTGGTGGGGTGCTGGCCCCCCTGCCCCTCAGCGTCCTGTGCTGGGTCCTTGCTGAGTGCCAATTCACACCTGGGCGTGGCTGGGGCCCTGGGCTGGTGCTGTGCGCTCAGCTCACATATGACAAGCTCAGGATGGTCCTCACAAGGGCTGAGGGCCCCTTCTCTGGAGCTCTGTGCTACACTTCAAGGGCAGGAGGCCCCTGGATGTAGGAAGTGAGAGAACCCACAAGGAAGGGAGCGCAGGGAAGGCTCAGTTTCCCCTTCCGGGGCTGGTCGGGGCTCACCTGGCACATTGTTAATGAGGGTGCCAGGAGCCCAGGCCCTGGAGACAAATGCTCTGGTGCAGTATCCAGAACAGTGGAGACGGACGTGGGCCTCCATGGTGTGGGAAGCACCAGTACCCTAGTGAAGAAGGGGCCTGACCCACTCTTGCCCTGGGCCTGGGCCTGAACACTGCTTTGTTGTAAAATCCAGTGTTTGGTCCTGGATGGATATTTTTCAAGTGCATGTGGGTTATTTTCCCCTGGTGACCGAGTTCACCAGCACAACGGCCCCCTCCCCCAAGCCTCTGCTGTGCTCGCATCACTCCCTGCAAGGCCTGGCAGCAGGCGAAGGGCGGCTCTGAGGCTGGCCAGGACCACCTCGCACCCCTGGGTCTGCTTCCCCTCCCCCATTCTGTGCCCACAATGTGCAGGGCACCAAGGCTAAGTCCCCAGGCAAGGAGATGACAGTGACAGGAAATTAGACCTGGGACACTGGAAAAGGGACCCAAGGCTGTGTGAAGACTCGGCTGGGCGAATCTAGGGACAGAAGAGCAGAGCGATGGGGATCTCTGCGTGGTGCGAGCCTGTCCTCGTCCACGCCTGCTGAGAGTACCTGCTCATGTCCTGGTGTTGCCCAGCTGTTGGAAAGCCCTGAGTTCTTCTGGGGAGTCCATCTGTCCCCATGGCCTGCGCATGAGGCCCCTAAGCCTAATCAGTGGGCACAGCCTGGAGTCAGCCATCAGCCCAGAGCTCCTCACCTCCCAGGGATGGGTGTGGCCAGCCTGGGAAACATCCTTGCTGCGTTATTTTTCATCGAGGTTACATTTTCTGCTAGTGTTTCCTTCCTCATCAGACACGGGGAAAAAGCAAACAAAACCAAGCCACAAATAAGTGCCTTCCTCTTCTTTCTTTGCCCATGGGGTACGTGGGCAAAGTGCTAAGTGCCTCGTTACAGGTAAATCTGGGAATCCAGGAGGCAGAACGGGGTGCAGTGCTGGGAGCTGGGGCCAGCGTGGCCTCTCCTTTTGGGTGCTAGAGACGTGACTCTGGGCAGGGCTGCTCCCTGCAGGATGTGCTCACCGTGGGACGCACGCTGTGGCCCCTTCTGCTTCTGGAAGATCCCCTGGCGTGTGACTCTTACCTACACCCAAGGCACCTGAGCATGCTGAGCCTCTGGGGGCTCTGGGTCTGGGCTGTGGCATCCCAGGGAGTGGACTGCTTCCCCCTCCACCTTGCTGCACCCTCCAGCTGGCTGTCCACGAGTAGGCGCAGCTCCCACTCTGGGGTCCATTGGTCCCCGCCCTGTGTGTGGCACAGTCCTGGTCCATGAGTGATGCTGCTTTTACCGTCTCCTAAGCTTGGAATTCTAGCCTGAGTCTCTGAGGCTGGGGTTCCTGCTGCTGTTTCAGAAAGAAAAGAAAAGAAAAAAGAAAAGAAAAGAAAAAAAAAAGAAAAGAAAAAAAAAGAAAAGAAAAGAAAACAAACTCTTTCCCTGTCCCTCCCCTTCTCAGTGCATGTGATACTCAGGATAGTGTATAGGAAGAAAATGTTGAAAAAGGGTATGTTATGAACAAAGCAAAGCAGGAAGAGTGGCGGGGTGTGCAGATTGGATAGGAGGCCTTGGAGCACCCCTGACGCTGCACAGTCCACGGTGACAGGTCACACCTCTGCCTGTGCCATGAAACTCCAGAGGTGGATGGAGGTGACGGGTTCTGTGGTTTCTGAGTGATGTCCATCCCCACACTTGCCCAAGCCCTTCAGACCAGCCACTTTCCCTGGCTCTCCTGGGCCACACACACACAGACTTGCACACACCACCGTGGCACACATGTGTGTGCACGCATTCACACACACATGCACGCACACATACACACACACGCCAGCCTACATGCAGTGCTCAGCATGCACTACCAGCTCCACCAGCCTGCATATTTTTATTTCAATGGCTAGGAACATGGCCACATTTTGGCCAGTGCTCCATAGGGCAATTTATGAACCACACATCTGCAAAATTGTGCGTGTAGGGTACATGGGGGCTCAGGGCTCCTGGGGCCAGCTGGAGGTGCTGGGGAGAGGCAGGGGTGTGAATCAGCTTGTAAACGATTGCTGTGATTTATAGGGAAGCCCCTTTACGGCCTGTGCCTCTCGGAGCCTTACGTGGACCCATTTTCTTTTTATCTCTGCCTGGCCAGTCCCCCTCCCAACCTCTCCCGCCTCCCCCTGCCCCTGAGCAGGTCCAGCTGGAGCAGACAGCCGAGTCCAGGCCCGCAGACAGCACTAAAGTAAACACACTGGCCACGGGCGGGCGTGTGCGGCCCGGACAGATGATGGTCGCGGGCCGGGAGGACCACACACACAAAGCCCAGACCACACAGCATCGCCTGCTGCCCTGCCTGCTCCGCCACCACGCACACACACATGCCAAGGCACACCGGGTCACCCACGCAGTCCCTGCGCCAGGAGGACTTGAGATGCATTGTAGGTTTTGGGCTGGAATTTGGGATTCCCCAGGCCTTGGGCCCCGTTGAGCCTCCATGCCACACCTCTGGAAGACGCAGAGGACAGGGGTCTGAGTCGTGCAGTGATGGGGGGGTCCTTGTGCCCCTTGGGACTCAGTTTCCTACTGTGAGCTGGGCGGTCACAGGGCCCAGTGGCTGGAGCCACCTAGATCTGTCCTTTTTGCCACATACCTGCCTGACCACCCTGCACCTCTCAGGGCGGGTGAGGGCGTGTGCTCCTGTACTGGACATAGGGCTCGGCAGTGAGTGGTCATGCCTGTGGGCACACCCTGGCTGCGACCATACTCAGGTGCCCTGGGCAGTGCAGAGGCCACCTGTGCCCTGTCCCCATCCCAATCACCAGGCACCCACCTCAGACACTGGTGCTCACACCATTCTGCCCGGCCGAAACTCTGGCCAGTTAGTCCTGGGACAAGTCTCCAGCGGGCCTGGCACAGCATGGCATATCCAGAGGGACAGTGGCGCATCTCAGATCCTGCCAGCCACCTAAGTGAGCAAAAGCCAGGAGTGGCTCCTGCTTCACCCCTTCCTGCAGCCTCCACTGTTAATGCCCTGCCCATGTTCACTGCAAACAGCCGAGTTCCCAGGAGGGCTCCAAGTCCTGCTCCCTGAGGGAGAGGTGCCACACAGGGTCCCCGTAGCCAGCCCAGCTGGTGAGGGGGGAGCAGCAGTCCTGCTAAAAGCCATGTGGCAGAGGCCTGGCCTGACTCACCACATGGGCTAGGGTGACGGGGCACCAAGGACAAGCTTTCTTCCCAGGTGACTTCCCTTGGGTGGCAGGGTGGCTGCAGGTTATGCACAGACACCTAAGGCCCCCTGGAGGAATGCACTGTTCCCCAGCCCTGTTGAGGCCACTGGGCTCCTGTCCTTGCTACCTGGATTCCTGCCATGGCAGGCGACAACTCTACAGGTCATGTGAGGCTGGTGAAGAGGGGCTTTGGTCCCCGGTGCTAGCGAGCAGAGCAGCATCCTCTTTGGAAGGAGAATCACCACAGGGTAAAGAAACAGGGTCCTCAGAGATGGAGAGGACCCCAAGATGTATCCCGAGGTGCCAGAATAGAGGACGGGTGGGGCCTGGGACCCACCCGGCTCTTGTCTCAAGGCCCTGGTGAGTTGTCCCCAGCCCTTCTCGTCCCTGTGGTCTCCACCCAGCACACCAGCCTTGCTTTCTGCATCTGCGGAATGGGCCACTGAGCTCCCCACCACTGAGATGCCTGGGGGAGCCATGTGGGGCCCAAGGAGGCAGGACGTCAACCCTGAGAACCACGGGGCAGGACCTCTGGGGCAGATTCAGTGAGGCTGGGGGCTAGGAAAGGACACTGCTGTTAGGGCCGAGATCCCTTCCTGCAGGTTGCCACTACCAATAACCTGGCCATGAGAACATGGAGTTAGGAGTGCCCAACAGCACAGTAGCATGTGCCCCGGAGCAGGGCCCCGAATCTATTTTTCCTCCTGCTGAAGGGAGTGTGGCCGTGCCCCAGAGTGTCACAGAGAGAGGGACTTCCAGCAACTGGGGAGGCTGAGGCAGGAAGAACACTGGAGTCCAGGATTCCAAACTGCTGTGGGTAACAGCAAATGAGGTCCTGTCTCTAACCCTGGCCAAAACTAAAAATTAAAGAAAGGGTGATGAGGGTGGGGCACTGGTGCAGAGGGGAAGGACGTAACAGGTATCTGGGGGGTGGGGACCACAGAGGCTGACAGCGCTGGGGAGCCCAGCCCACAGGAGGGGAGGCTGAGGCACAGGGTATGTTTCCCTGCTCCTCTGTGGGCTGCCCCTAAATGGTGCAAACCCTGGTCCCAGGGGCCTGTGGGCAGGTCTAGAAGGGTGGGCTGTCCCCCACCCTGAGGCTGTCTGGGCTCTCCTCGATGGAGGCCAGCATCCCCCAGCACCACCACTGAGCATGCGTGTAGATGCTAGCTGGGGAGCTGCCAGCTGTAACACAAACCTCTTCAGGGGGGCCTGCGGCCACCCCAGCCTGGCTGCCTGACACTGCAAGCACAACACAGGCCCACGCCCGGCCCGGCAGGGAGTGCGGCCGCCCCCACCGGGAAACACGGAGGTCACGACCCGGCTTCCCTGCTTCCCACCCCCCTGACCCCGCCAGGACGCTGACTGCAGTGCGCTGTTCATGTGACCAGCACACCCTGGGTCGCAACTCCCTCACGAGCGCAAGCGGGAGGCCCTCGCACTGGTCCAAAGCAGTCACCCCCTGCGCTGCTGGGGACAGGGACCTCTGTGGCATACACAGGGCCCCTGGAGTCTCTCCTGCCCTGCCAGTGACCGCAGGGCCCATGGCCTGACACCACTGCTCCTTTGTGAAGGAGTCTCTCTCCCAGTCACTGGCGCCCTGCCCCCTGCCCCCTCAGAGCCCCTCAGCAGGGAGGACCGGCTCTCTCTGCTCTCCTGCTCTTGCTGGGGGGCAGGGCCCTTGGGGAACACCAAGCAGAAAGGCAGCAACTTAGCCTTGGGTGTGACGTAGCCCTGGGTGTGACCCTATCTGAGACCCCAGCTCCAGCCTCCACCATGTGTGAGCTGGGCCAGATGGCCTGACACCCCTGCCCACCTCTGGTGATATGGGCATGGGGACAGATGTGGGCCCATCCACAGAGCAGAGATGGTGCTGCGACCTCCTCTGCGTGCTGTGCCTGTCACAGGTCATGTGGCAGGAGGACAGAGAGCAGCCTTCCTGCCGTGTGACCCGGGGTGAGGCACTTCACCTGTTTGTGCCTTTGAGGCTGTCCTTCTCAGTGGAGTGGGGATGAGGAGGGCTGTGACTGTCCCCTGCAGTCACTAGAGCTGAGCAGGGTGGCATGCCTGATGTCACCATCACCATCACTGTCACCGTCACCATCACTATAGGGGGTGCTCTCGAGAGCACTGCCACAGGGAGAGTCATCTTGCAAAGCCTGGGTCCAAAGCTATTTGAAAGTACTCATTACACGGACTGCAGCCTATGAAAACAGCAACGGTGGAAAGGGAAAATGACAAAACGCTAACTCTAGTAGCGCTTGTCTCACACAGGTGCTTGTCATGTTGGAGAGGAACTCTAGGCTCAAACTCTGGGTTTTAAAGCCACTTAAGAATGTTTAGTGCATGAATAAAAGACACTCAAAATACTGCTAGCAAAAAAGATCTTTCCAACTTCTGTCTGATTGAAAGACATTTTTGTAACATGGAAGTATTGGCATCTTTTGTCACAAAAAAGACCCAAAAACGGCCCGATTTTGGAAATGTGGGTGGGAGGGCACATGGTCTGTGGCCTGGGAGGCTGTGTATGTGCATGCATCCGTGCATGCATGCATCCATGTGTGTGTGTGTGTGTCCGTCCACGTATGTTCCTGTGTGTACCTATGTCACATGAAATTGGAAACCCAAGGTGGCAGGGCCAGTGTCTGCCTGTGCTCATGCCCAGTGGCCCCTCTCACTGGTGAGAAGGCCGTGATGGCCACGTGCTAGTCCTGGTCCATGGGGGTGCCCAGTGACTGCTAAGAAGCTGTGGGCAGGGAGGCGTGGGCGTCACCCAGTGGCTTTCAAGAGCACTGCTGAAGTCCTTGCTGAGGTAATCTAGAACTCATTCACTCTGAGTGACTCCAGAACGTGTGAAACACTCATATGTGTTCTGGGGGCTTTACACTCACGTCCCCCTCCCATGCGAAAAGCAGGGCCACCCACGCGAAGGCTGGGGACAGGAGAGCCAGGCTTCTTCCTCCAGCCCATGGGAGTTGGGCTCACCAGTTGCCTGTTGGTGGCGCGACTGTCTAGGAACAGCACAGCTGCGGTGACGTTCTGAGGATGGCACCTGAGGAGGGCCAGGGAACTGAGCAAGGATCCCTTCTCTCCGCCTGGCCTGTGGCTTCCTGAGGGGCTCCTGCGGTTCCCCAGGCCCTGCCTGTGTCCTGGGAATCCAGTCCCTGGGGGCGGAGACAAGTCCAGGCTCCCAGCAAGGCCCTACTTCCTGTTTGCTCTGTAAGTAGCTGGGCGTGGGGTCTGCAACCCACAGCCCAGGCCCAGGCCCCTGGGTTATCTCCCTATCAGCCAGCCGGCCTGCCAGGCATCTGCTGTGGGTCGGCTTCACAGGGGGCCAGGCCTGGGGTTACTTTCAGTGCCCAGCTGAAATATATGCGCTTTCAAAGTGGCTACAAGCCCCCACAAACCTCAAAGTCAAAAGAAAACAATAGTGATCACCTGAATCCTTATCCTTCAGAATAACGTTTTGTTAAATATCTGTTTATGCAAATTATATCCAGAGAGAGCTGTGTGTACCAGTTTACAAGAATGGGATCAGATCCTGTGTGCTGAGTTGGGGCTGAACTATTTTTAGCTGGGTAATCTGGCCAGAATGTGTTTCCATGACAACCATGATCAATGACCACCAGCTAACCATGGCTGCGTGGTGATCTCGGTCCCTGGCTGTGGTGGCACACTCGATCTGTGCTGCCACCGTGTACGCCACACACTCCACAAAGAGCACCTGTGGCACCTTTGTCTGCACGTTTGTCTAAGTGTCCCCTTTGGGTGAATCCCCAGAGGCTGGGGTGTTCCCAGTGAGATGGCCACGCTGCCCAGCTGGCCGGCTAGCCACCTGCATGCCAGCAAGCTGAGCCCAGGGTTCGACTCTGTACCACCACACTATTTTGGCCTGCACTCCTGTTGGGCTGGCCCTATAGGGGACAGCAGCATCTCACGGATAGCTTTTGGTCTTAAAAAATTTATTTTGCATATGTGCATCAGAACTTAGGCCCTTGGAAACTGGTCCAGCCCTTAGGATTTAGCTAATCTAGCCCCCACTGCACTTTGATCCACCCTCCTCTGTCCTCTATCCGTCTATCCTCCTGCCTACCTGGGCACCCACCACCCATCCACCCGTCCATCTTTTGTCCCTTCCACTCATCCATCCATCGGTCCATCCTTCCACTACATCCATCCATGTACTCATCAACCATCCACCCAGCCATCCGTGAAGACCATGTCTCCCAAGACAGCCACCATGTCTGGCCTCCCTGACTGCCCGACAGAAGGGTCCCCCAGCTGCAGAGGAGCCTGTGGCCTTCCCAGCCCCAGTGATGGACACCTGGGGTCCTGGCCCGGCCCTGGAGCTGGGCCATGACTCTGGTTGCAGAGGGCTGTGGGATTCACTCGGGTGGACAGCCACATTGCTGTGTCCACGCTGGCTCCCACTGTGGTCCCCATGGTGGGGTCACGAGGTCAGAGATCCACCCACCGTAAAGCAGTAGGACAGCTGGCTGGAGCACCAGGAAATCCAGTGATTTCAGGGCTCCCAGAGGATAGACATGGCTGCGATCTCAGTCAATACCGCTGTGATTTTCCTGGGCTGTGGACTCAGACCAGTGAGCAGCCAGCCATGTGGAGACAGGGCTGCCACCAGGGAGCCTCTGGAGCCCAGGCTTTGTGTGGGACTATGCTGATCCTGGAGCTCCCCCAGGAGCAGAAGCCAGGGCTGCAGGGTGTGTCTCAGTGACACGGGAAGAAGAGAAGGTGCAGATCAGCCAGGGAGGCGCCCCCTGCCCCAGAGGACTCCGAAGGCCCTGCCCACCTTCCTCCTGCAGGAGCCACCTCTGGAGATTAGATTCTCTAGGGGCAGAAAAGTGCTGGAAGGGCACCAGGGGACTTTTGTGTTGTGCCTGCCTCTCCTCCGGGCCCTGCCCTCCGGGACCTGCCCCTCTTCCCAGGCACCCACCTAGGTGTCTGTCATGTCAGTCCCTTGGTGTCCAGACCTCAGGGCTCTGGAGGACAAGCTCTAGCACCCGCCAGTCACACTTTGGCACAAATTGGCCCAGCAGTATGAATAATTCTTTATGTCTTCACGGGTGGGGGTTGTGTTCCTTGAAAGGGGACCCTGCTCTTCCGTGCCACGGCTATTTGTGATCTCTGCATCACCGAGCCATGCTGGCTGCCTTTCTATAGGACTGACCTTGCTGGGGTACCTGTCCAGGCATGGGCTCAGCAGGGGCTGCTCTGACTCTGTAGAAGAAAAGCCCACAGACCGGAAGTACTTTTACTTTGTTTCAACACAAACCAAACCAAACTTCACCCTAAAGAAAACAATCACAAAACAAAGGGCCTCCAGGGATCCTGGAGCACCAGCCTCCCTGTACCTGTACCTGGGGCTCCCTGGGGGCTGCTGGTGGAGCCTTGGGCCTGAGCTGGACCAGAGAAAGGCCTATTCCTGGCTCTGCGGAAAATGAGGCTCCTGTGGGCCGGGAAACCCCCGTGTGGGCCATGGAGGGAGGTGGGGCCGGCGCGCTTTTCTCTTGGCATTTACTGCCCTGAAGAATGATTGCAGCTTCCTCTGGCTGCTGGAGCCAGAGCCGGAGAGGTGACCTTTCAGGCGACTTTGTTTACTTGGAGCTCAGGGAGGCCTGGAGTGAGTGAGCTGGGGTCTGCCTCCGGCCTCATGCTGACCCCCAAGGAGCCACTACCCACGGCCACCCCCTCGACCCGGCCAGGTGGGCTGTGGCAGGAGCATCCTATTGCTCAGCTCCACTTGCGGGAATCCACAGCCAGCCACCAAACCTCCAGGGCTACAGGCACTGAGGAGCAGGGCCACAAGACTGACCCCTGGCCACACTGCAATTATTCAGGTCCCAATCCGGGTCTCATTCAAGTGACAGGGAGGGCTGTGCACAGCAGGTGACACCCATGTGACCCTCTGGATGGGCCTCTGCTTGGCCTCCAACATGGTACCAACCTGGCTTGTAGACTCTGCTCAAGTGGAAATGAAGCTTAAGGCTTGGGTCAGACACAGTGCAGGAGGAGCCTGCCGTGTCTGGGACGAGCACCGTGCTCTTCCCATGGGAAAGTTAGGGCAAGCGCTGGAGCCTCACCACCCCAGGTGCCAGGAGCCATGGCGTGGGAATCTCCTTTAACCCGCTTTTCACCGTGAGAGCCAGCCCAAGGATGTGTAGCCCCCTGTAGTCCTGCCATCCCCAGGGATCAAGATTTCAGAGCTCCACTTCCTCTCCCTCGGGGGAGACTGCAGAGGCAGCTCTGGAACAGTTATTTGTGATTTCCTGAAATTAGGTTAAAAAAATTTTTTTAGACTTTTTTTGCTAGCCCAAGTACCTACTTCCTGGTAGATTCCAAATGCTGACTCCAGGATGGCCAGAGGAAGGGGTGTGCCCAGACCCTGGCCTGGGCCATGTCAGGGCGCTGGCTGACAGCTAGGGGTGGCAGTGTGGCCGGTCCTCTGGTGTCCCCTGGCCACTGAATGACAGCTGCCCCAGCCCAGGTGGGTAGGATGCCTGCACACACACTGCGGCCTCCCAACCCCGCGCCCAGGGCTTCCGTGTCACTGGGTGCCCTGGGACCCAGCCCTCTCAGTTTGTGGCCAGGAAGGCCATAAAATACATGTTTTTCCTAGAGCTCTGACTATTGACACTCGACAGGGAGATCTTTTGTTCTCACAGAAGCTCAGAAACTAAGGTTCTTGCTGAGACCTAGGACATTGGGCAGACCACGGGGAAGGGCGAATGCCTGGGTGAAGCATGCAGGAAGCTGCAAGTGAGCACGCAGGTGTGGTACATGTGGGCTGCTTGACTCGAGGGAGTGACACCACCCCTTTCCCTGCCCTGAGAGCTCCCATTTGCCCCTCGTTGCTTTCCCCTCCTCGGGCTGCATGCCCTTGCCAGCCAAGATCCTGACGAGGGCAGGATCCAGCTCCCGCCTCCTCATGTGGCCTGGTGAAGTCTCAGTTTCTGTGTGGTTGTTGGCAGGAAGGTTGCCAGCCCTGAAGGAAAGGAGGGCTGTGAGCCTTAGGAGTGGCACGTGACCCGGCATGGAGACCCCTCTGCCCAGTGGTCTGGTTTGGGGGCACTAGACACACAAGTAGGGCCGCAGTAATGTGTCACTACTTCTCAGTGGCAAATCCTGGGATTTCCCAAATCCGGGAACAGAGCTCTGAAATAAATGCCCTGCCCAGGGCCCCCGGGGTGGCACAATGATTGCTGGGTCGATGTCACTGAATGTTTCGGGCTAATTTATGCAGCTCACACTTTCCACCTGATCAATTGCCCAGCAAACAACAACAACGAAACATCCATCCATCCAAGACAGCTGATCAACTCAGGAAGACCAGGACACCCAGAGGGGCCTCCAGCCAGGCGCCAGTCCTAGGCGAGCCCTGGGGAAAGAGCTTCAGGGTTCCCCAGGAGGTCAGTCTGAGAGGGACGCTTGTGCACAGCATGGAGTGGGGCAGCACCGTCCCCTGGGCCCACCTCCCCTCCTCAGTGTCCTCCCACCAGGTCTATCCGCACACCAGTGTCCATGCGCCATTCTCCTGGGCCTGGGCAGTGGCCCTGTGTGGTCTGCGAATGGCAGCTCAGGCCTGGGCTACTCTGGTTTCCCCTCCTCAGGTATAGACAGGCCAGGCCACAAGGCCACTCTAGGTGGAGCACACTGATTAACCTGCTCCCCAAAGTAATGAGTGACAGCTCCCTTTTCTGAATGCTTTTCTCTCCCTTCCTGGGGGTGGAACCGGGGCCTCGAGCAGGTCACTGACCTCCCTCCTCAGCCCTTTATGGTTTTCTTTGGAGACTGAGTCTCATTAATAACCCAGGCTGGCCTGGAGCTAAAAATCCTCCTGCCTCTGCCTCCGCAGCATGGCATCTGGCGTTATAGGCAGGTACTGTAGCCCCAGATCACTTCTGGGCAAGTGCTGAGCTCAAAGCAATGCACTTGTGGATTAATTAGTCATACTTGGGGGAGAGTTGTGTCTTAAACATCTCATGTACGACAGCCCCTACTGGCAGGAGGAGAGGACCTTCAGGGCACCAGCTTGTGTGGTCCCTGGGTGCCGCCCTCTTCCACCCCACAGCAGCCCCAGAAAGCACACCTGCTCCTGATGGTCAGTGTCTATCTGCTAATGGCACCACCTGGGCTGGGGCCCCTGCTCACACTCTATATTTTGGGCCAGCCTGGACCCCACAGGGACTCCAGGTCCATTGCCATGTTGCCGAGGGGCTGGGCCAAGTCCTATAGGGTATGGGCACACCACTGGCAAAGGACATTATGGGTTCTGTCCACCCTGAAGGCTCAGAGTGAGGGACAGGGGTCCGGCAATCTGCCCCCAGACATCCTCACCATGCTAGGCACAGCCCTAGCTCCAGGCCCAGGAGGCAGGCAGATGTGGCTCTGGTTCTGCTGTCCACTGGCCATGCCCTTGTCCTTGGTAAAGTGGGCACTGCCAGTGCTTGGCCCTGGGCACGAGGGTCAATGCCCCGCGGTGACAGCCTTGGAGCCCAGGTGCACCCTCACACCCCTGCCTGGCCACCACACTGTGGCATGGAAGGGTTTATGGCCATGTACAGTGGACTGGGCACTCATGCCAGCCAAGGTGCAAGGTCTCTCTGGTCCCATGCGTGGGGAACCCT
Organism: Myocastor coypus; assembly: GCA_004027025.1. Lineage (NCBI taxonomy): Eukaryota > Metazoa > Chordata > Mammalia > Rodentia > Myocastoridae > Myocastor > Myocastor coypus. The sequence goes on along the minus strand of PVJA010000337.1, from coordinate 16,361 downwards.
CTGGTGCCAAAAGAATGCATTTACCAACTGGCACGCTGCTAGGAGCCTAAACTCTGGGAACTCTGAGGAAATTAAGGGCATCGCTTCTGATTAAATATCTTAAGTAGACACGAGCTCCAAATTTGATAAGACAGCCGCAGCACATTAAGTCAGTGCAGACAGGGAATTAAAAGCGGATTTGAGCAGCTCGCTGGGGTGGGCGGGGCCATGGTCTCCTGTGGGAGCTCACGGTGCTTGGGAAGTTTGGTTTTAATAACCCTGGCCGCCTGCCCTCTCCCAGCAATCATAATAATTTGTCCTCATAAGGAAGCTCTAGGTCTCTACTGCAAAGGCAGCCTGGTGTGCAGGCGGCTGGTGGCCCAGTGAAGGGTGCTGCACTCAGCCTCAGGGCCCTGTGGCCAGATGGACATGGTTGCCAGGGCACAGGCCAGGGGCTTGGCAGGGCTGTGTTGGCTCAGGGCTGTGAACATGGGAGATAGGCCAGGGCCAGCAGGCAGGCTAGGGCCCGCTCCCCTTGTCCTGCCCTGTCCCTCTCCTTATCATCCTGTTGGCTATCTGTCCTGACCCAGCTCTAGGCCTTCCTAGAGCCTGGGGTTCTCCTGCTTCCCCTATGCACCCTCTCGGCAGACAGAGGTCAGAGGGAAGGTGACCCAGGCAGCTGCCACACTGGGCTGCTCCATCTCACCTGCTCCCAAGGTGCCCAGGGTGAGAGGTCTCTCTAGCTGCCAGCTCTGAGGACAGACTCGAGTCCTAACATGCTAAGAAGTCCTGCTGGTGACCTCTGAGACCTGGACCCAGGGCCAGCTGCAGGTCCCAAGGGAGCTGTGTCCCTGGCTAGCCTCGGGTGGCTCAAGACCTGAGACCCACCCTGGGCCCCAGGACATAAGCGTCCTCATCACACTGGAGCCCCAACTCTGCCACGATGTGCGGGGGGCAGCTGGTGAGAGGTACGGGGGCCAGGTATGTTGGAGGAGGATTCCACTTGGGACTGGAACATTTTCTTTCCACTTGGGACTGGGACATTTTCTGTGTTTTTGTCTGTCTGTCTGTCTGTCTGTCTGTCTGTCTGTCTGTCTTACCATCTCTGTTTCTGCAATGTCTCCTGAACCAAAATTCAAAAGCCAGTTGTGCCCATGCTGGGTACTCCATGGGGGAGGTGAGGGTACGAGGAGAACAAGCTCCAGCTCCATGCTCCGAAGAGGCTCATAATCCAGCATGGAAAATCTGCATGAACATGCGTGTGCCGTCACAGCGGTGTGTGTGTTGGGGAGGGCGGGTTGGCTGGTACTGCCTATCACGTCAGTGGCAGAACAACAGGGAAGAAATTCATGAACACACAGACTGATGGCAGCTAACCTGGGGCTTCAGGGAAGCCAAAGGAAGAGACAGAACAGGTTGTGGGGCTTCCCTCTCGTTCCCCAGAGTCAGGCACAGACACTAAGGCTGCGTCAGCCTGTTGGGTCCCTGACTTTGTTTCAGATCCTGGCTGTGAAAGAACGATTTTTTTCAGCTGATTTTCAGAGTTGCTCACGGTAAATTAATCAGTGAATAAAGCCGGATAGAGAGCAAGTGTGCTGTGTGCTTGGTGTGCTTTTCAGAAAACACACAAAGCTGTGTTCAAGTCTTTCTCTCCAACAGAGAAAGCCTCTGGTGCTGCCCCCAGCCGGCCTGCAGTGCCCCAACTGCTAGCCCTGGGATCCGAGTTGGAATCTCATGCTCCCGTGGATTTGACTGCCTGGGTGGAATTTGCTGGAACCCCATCTATTCTTCCAGTTCCTGCAGAAAACCTGAGCGGGGGCACGCTGGCCCACACTCAGAAGGAGGAGCCCTGCCCTGATGCCTTCACCAGCCACAGAGGGTAGGCCCAGGTGGGCACCACACCAGAGGCTCCCTGCAGGCTGCAGACAGCGGGTGCCTCCTCGCTGCTCAGAGAGGTGGCTCTGGGCAGCGCTTCCCTCCTGACCCCAGCTCAGGCTGGCTTTAAAACAGAGACCAAGGGACTGGAGAGATAGCTCAGTAGAATAAGTGCTTGCCTGGCAAGCACAAGGGCCTGAGTTCAATCCCCAGTTCTACCAAAAAAAAAAAAAAAAAAAAAAAAGAAGAAAGAAAGAAAAAGAAAAAGATTAAACTTTCTAAAACAGAGACCAAGTGAGGCTGTGCACGCCACCTATCTTCTGCCTCCAGGCTGGGGACCAGGTCCCTTTCTCCATCCTTGACCCACAAAACACAAACACAGGTGTCCAGCTGCGGGCACTCAGAGTAGTAGAGGTGGGAGTTAGCACCCTGCCTTGGCTGCGGTCCACACTGGCTTGGTTTTGTTGCTGCTGGGGCTGGGGACCAGCTGCATCCAGGTTGCCCTGGGTGTGGCAGGGCTCTGTCCTTCTGAGGGCCCCTGGGGCCTGGCACATTGCCCTGAACCAAGGACTTCCTGGCTTCTGCCTTTGTGTCCCTAAGGGGACAGACTTTTCTGCTGGGGCTCAGGCGGCAGGGGTGGGATGGGCAGATTAAACTACAAGGATAAGACACAGTGGGGTGACTATAGAAGTGCTCCGGAGCCCAGGGCTGAGCCTGTGGGCCGGGTTGTCCAGCGGTCTTCCCAGAACACGCAGCTCAAGCCCTCTTTCATCTCCTGAGGGCAGGATGTGTGCAATTAGACACAGAAAAGGTGCCAGGAGGGGACAGGCGGGGATCGAGCTCGCCGGAAGGGCACCCCCAAGATGGCTACACATGAAGCCCGAGAGCAGGGAAGTGAGCTAACTGGGCAGGCTGCACACACAGCGGATCAGAGACAGTGGTGGATGTCTCCTCTTTTTAAAATCATTGCGGTGAAAGACCCGTTGCCACAAACCACCTCCTCAGGAATACTCGTCCCACCATCCTGGCTGCTTCCGGGGGCAGCTCTGAGTCCTCCTTCCCAAGTGTCCTCATGAACTGTGATCCAAGTATAGCGACAGCTTTCCCCATACACCTTTCAGCGGAAAAGCAGCTTGTAAATGTGAGCCGGCATCCTTGTCCACCTTGGGCACCGGGTCTGTAGCTGTGTGACTGCGGCTCTTCTCCAAAGTCCAAATGACCTTTGAGCCGTCAACTGAAGGGATTTTTTTTACTCCATTCGGGATAACAAGGCAGTCAAGACAGCTCCACCATAGACCCTCAGGAAAGAGGGTCTGAGCAGCTGCAGAAAGTGGCCAGGGACAGGACAAACCTATCTAAGTCAGGGAGGCCCCATCAGGGATCCATGGCTATATAATGCCTTTCTTTTCCTTGAGCACACTATTTTTTTTTTTTTTTAATCATACCTCCTGGGTAGTGGGGGAATCCTAGGGTCAAGGAATTCTACCCATTGGAGCAGGGACAGGGACTCTGCTGCCTTTCCCTGGCTTACCTCGTCCTCTGCAGCCCTGGGTCTGTACCAACACAGTGACCAGAACCCCAGGAGACGCAGGGAGGGTAGGCAGAGAACAGATGAGCCAGGGGAAGCCAAGTCTGGGATGGGGAGAGACTTGGATCAATTTGACCTCTCCCTGCTCTCTGATTCTGAGAGTTTTTCAAAGATAGCCAGGCATGAGTCAGGGTGCAGCCCAGCGCAGGGCACAGGGTGTGGGACAAGGCAGGCGGGATGAGCCCTGCCCCAGCATTTGGTTGGACTCTGGCTCATCTGGCCAATCCTAGTTGTGACACCGTCCTGTCTGTGGCTTCACTATTCATTATGAAACCATGTTTCACTTTTAAAACACAGTAATGGTGGAACCAACCTAATTAGGCAGCGAAACCAAGATTTCACCATTGAGAGGGCTTTCTTAACCCACACGGAGAGTTGAAATCAGATTATCGTTAAATCTGATTTGCAATAGGCCAAGAGTGCGGTATCAGCTTCAGTGTTTTAAGTGGTCCCAGTGACCTTAAGCAGGAAAAGCGGAGTCTTCAGGGAAAAAAATAACAGCAGCAAAGAGAATAGGGTAACTCACAGGCAGGACGGCGAGCAGGGGCCTTGGCTCGGCTCTAGCTCTGTGTGCAGCTTGGGCCTCCTGCCCGTGCCACCCTCCTCCACAGAGACAGCCAGCGAGCTCCCTGAACTTCCAAAGGCCTGGACAGGAGCACAGGCTCTTGGTCAACTCAGCAGGGATCACAACCAGTACACATGCTTGCCTCACCAGTGCCAATATTTTGTAACTCACCCTGAAAACTCTGCTTTCTTAATGGGGGCAGGGGAGCAAAGTAAGAGGCCCCGAGCGCTGCAGTTCTCTTGTCCTTGCAAATCTTTAGCTGCCAGCCTGGGGCTTTTTTGCCCAGTTTCAGCCTCTTTCTGTGCTAATTTCTGCTCACTCCACTCTGTCCCCAGGCCACTGTGTCCGTCTGTCATGTGCTAAGATCTCTGTTACCCTTCCCAAGCCTTTGCCAGGTGTCATCTCACACCCCCAAACTAGATACCCATCCCCTGTCTGGATGTCTCTGGGTGTCCCGGGGCGTGCAGGTGCCCCAGCTGGCATCATCCTACAATGCTGGCAAGTGTGGTCAGCGCCTGCCTCACAGGGGACGCTGCTGTGCTATACCTCAGTCTCCTCATCTAGGGCATGGCACCAACAGTGTCACCAATGTCTTAGGAAGGTGTGATGAGAACAGGAAGACCCAAGGCATGCGGGCGGCCACTGGCACATCTGCGGCTCTAGGTCTGCTTCCTTGAGGGGCATGGCTTCTGGTGGCCTCAACACTTGGGCTTGGATTTGTACAATGAAACAGGAGAGCCCCTCCCAAGGAGCAGGCTTTCCCCAGCCGCTGGGGCCTACAGGGAGCCTAGGGACTCACGGAGCCTAGCCCAGGAAGCAGCTCCCAGGCACAGGGAGGCGAGAAACAGCTCCAGCCTGCAGCCTGGCCTGGCCCGGCCAGGTGTAAGACACTGCAGGTGCTGTGCTCAGGCCGCCAACCAGGGCTCCTGCGACCTCTGCACACTGCTCTGCCAGGAGCACTGGTTTCCAGAATCTGTCCCTTTAGTTCTCCCCACAGTGGCTTCACAAGACAACGATGCGAGAGGCCGGATGGAGACAAACTCTACAAACCCGTTTCGGAGCCCTGAGTACCAGGGCAGTTCTACCTGAGCTCCTGTCCTGAAGCCTGCCCAGGTTGGGATGCTCACTCCACCAGATGCTGCTGCAGGGTCGAGGGCACTGCTCTGGCCCAGGCCCGCTGCCCCCAGAGCTGTCCTGAGGGACTGGGCTGGCCACCCTCCCTGCCCCTCCTCTGCCCCTGGGGAGCCAGTGGCAGGGCACAAAGAGGAGCAGCTAGCAGGGAATTGGTGATGGGTTTTGGGCAAGCCATCTCCAGGCCCTGGGAAGGCCATGGGCATCACCAGCCTGAGCCACAAGTGTAGGTAGGCTGAACTCAGGGAGTGCCTGTCCCCAGGGCACCCTTGGCTCCATTCATGACCCTGGCATAGGGTCGGAGTTGTTCTGGCTGTGACATCAGCCCTGGGCTGAGCTAGAGCAGGGCCCACAGCGTCAGCAAGGTCCTGTCCCCCAACTGGGACAGAGCTGATGGGATGGTTGTGATGGAAATGAACCCTGCTCATGGTCCCTGGGCAGCGCTCTGCAGGCCCCAGAGTGGCTCTGTCCCCCTGCGGGCCACAGCACTGTGGAGGGTGCCACATGCATGGGGTCCTCTAACCCTTCCCTTTCCCCAAGGGCTCCAAGGACCTATGGCAGACAAGAGCAGGACTGGGTTCTTCCTGCAGGCACCTGGGGATGCCTGGGACCCAGCAGTTATGTGCCAAGGGTGCTGCCAGCCGCCTGCCCTGGGTCCTGGGTGGTCTTGAGCAGTGGAGGTGGAATCCCTGGGGATGCACGCAGAGGTGGTGGAAAGCCTCCCCTGGCCTCAGGTGCCCTGTCCTCTGAAGCAGCAGGCTCCTACTGGATGGGCTCTAGGTGTGCTGGTCCCTTCAGACCACAGGAGCCCCAGGACGACCTGCCCTGGCTGGGAGCATCAGTGGGCTGAGGAGAGACCTGATCATCTGCTTTGGGTTAAAAAGAACCTAGATCAAATTTTTAAGGGGAAAGCAGAGAGGACGAGGCCAGGGAGTGCACTGGCCCACTGTCTGGCACGTCCCTGGCCGGATGGCATGGTGGCTGCCTTAGGTCACCCAGGGAAGCACCGCAGAGGGCTGTGGTCTGACTCACATCCCAGGGTCACTGCTGCAGCCCCAGCCCCACAGTGGATCTGGGGCAGTGGGTGGCGGTGGCCCAGACTCGGTGACTGGCATGAGTTTGTTGTACAAACATCAGCTTCTGGGGCTCAGAGGCGGTCACTGAGCAGTAACCGGAGACGGTGGCCTCTCGCTTGACCTTTCACCCCCTCTTTACTAAATAGGCCTAATTATTGCATTTGTCTGTCATTTGAGCCACAAATGACCCATTCATGTCATAGCGGGGAGGCTGCGTCTCTGCCTGTCTGGGGTGCTAATTGCATCCTTCAGGCCATGCTGGTGGGAGCTGCCCGGCTCCACGCTTCCGGGCACCAGGCAGTGACAGCTCCACGCCTCCAGGGGCCAGGACAGTGCCTGCAGCAAGCGCCTCCCAGCCAGGCCCGCCTGACAGGACCCTCTGAGCACCAAGGGCAGGTGTCGCCTCTCTGCGGGGCCTGGCATGGCTCCTGGTCCTCACAGTGAGGGGTGTAGCCCTGCTGGTGGCCTCAGCCCGGCCTCTGTATAGCCGGGGCACCTGTCCAGGCCAGCGGCTGTGAGCAGATGGATGTGTCTGCCCCACCCCACACCTAGTCCACCTAGAGGCAAGGACACTGGATGCCTGGGCACAGGCTGCAAGAAGCAAGCAGCAGGTCCACGGGGGCAGGGCAGGGGCTGGTGGTGTCACCCATGATGTGCAGTCCGCTGACCCATATGCATTGATTGACAGCTTCCTCTGCTCCTCGAGGTGAGGTTTTCTGCCAGGGGATGGGGATTTCCCTGCTTCCCTTGCAGCTAGGGCTGGGCAGTGAGATGGAAGTCAGCACTGTTGGGTCGGACTTCTCAGAAATCTTCTTGGGAAAAAAAAATGGACGTCAGTGTGCAACCCTTTTCCCTCTTCTGCTGCCTGGGATGGAAACACAATGGGCTGGAGCTCTAGCAATTACCTTGAGCTGTAAGGTGCCATGGTGGGTGGTACAAAAGCTCAAAGAAACCTGAGTCCTTGGTGACTGTGAGTCTGTCTACATTGCTCTTAGACTCTGGGAACTTGTTCCACAACAGAGAAAAATGAGATGTTGTGGGCTGAAGCCCCCATTGTTTCTGGCATGGCCCTGAGGGCATTTCCTGTCAGCATATAGGAGCCTGCCAGTGTTAGGACAGCTATGCCAGGTGAGGAAAGAGTCCAGGACCTGGTGGGAGCCAAGGGCCACCTGGCCAGGTGGGTGGAGCTTCCCCGTGTCACACTCTGGGGCAGTTATTTGTTTACAGGCTTGCCCTCCTTCTCCACCTACATCTTCTTCCTCAGTGGCTGCCTTCCTCCCCCCTTTTAAGTCTGAGCTGTAGTCCAACACAATGGAGGCCTGCATTAATTGCGCCTGGCAGGAATATCTACCATTCTATCTATTTCCCTTGGAAATTCATGTAAAATATACTATCTACTTACGTATATTGGAAATAAGGCCTGAACAGTAAGAAGAAACCCGGGGTGAAGTTATACCTCAGATTTCTAGACTGGGAGCCTGGTGCCATTTCTAAATGTCCATCAGTTCACCTCTGAGCTCCGCTGGGAGCCAAAGCAAAGAAGGCCTCAGGCGGTTGACAAAATTCAGTGCTTTTGCCACCTGCTGCAGCCTCCCGTGTTTCACCAAGGAAAGAAGAAACTATGGCTTGGCTTGGACACAGCCTGGCCTGGGCAAAAGCTGTGGCAAACACCGTCCCTGTGCTGCGGGGACTCCATGAGCCCTGACTGCACCTCTCCCTGCCAAGTCAGTGGAGTGCCTGTGGGTAAACTGAGTCATCACTGCGACGAGCAGGAGGAGGCAGCCCAGGGTTAGACCCTTTGGCACTGCATTCAAATCCAATTGCTTGCCTGCGCGTGGCCAGGGCCAGGGGCTCTGGCTGAGAGGATCCTTGCTCCTCGGCCTTGGCTTCCTCTTCAAGCCTCCGGAGCTGGTCCCTCCTGTTGGTACACTCCTGTCCTGGGGGCTCTGCTCTCCCAATCTTGTCCTCTGTGATCCTGGATACTTGTGGCTAGAGGTGGGAGTGACCTCACTTCTAAGGGGCTCAGGGGCCTCCCAGGTCACCCCAGGGTCTGTGGGAAGTGGGGGGGCCTTGTGGCTCCCTTGGGCACAGTCCAGGCCAGTGCCAACAGAGCCTCTTCCCTGCAACCGCTTCCTTCCAGGGCTATCCACCCACGACAGTAAGGACTTCAAGGGGTTGGTGCTGCCACCTGCCAAGGGCTGGTGCTTTGCCCTGGAGCTACTTTTCCTTATTCTTTGTGGACTGGTGACAGAACTGGGAAGAGGGCCAGGGAGGCAGCTCAGTGGAATAAGTGCTTGCCTGGCAAGTGCAAGGTCTTGAGTTCAATCCCTGGTACCACAAAAAAAGAAAGAAAGAAAGAAAGAAAGAAAGAAAGAAAGAAAGAAAGAAAGAAAAAAGAAAAGAAAAGAGAAGAAAAGAAAAGCACATCCAGGGCTCCCCTGGACTTCAGGCTGCTGGGCTTTGCTGTGCAGGTTATAGAAACAAGGCCACTGCAAGCTGGACTCTGCCCGGGCCGAACCTCAGAGCTGGGGCAGCGCTTGGTGTGCGCAGGTGCTCCCCAGGCTCCCAGGCCCATCTTTCCTGAGCTCCTCACTCTTCCAGTGGGGACTTTATAGGTAGAGGCTGGTTGGAAGCCACCCTGGGGTCATGTTCCCTGGCAGGCTGCTTACCTCACCTCGGCCTGACTGGAGTGGCCACTACCTCACTCACTTGTGCCCTCCTCGTCTGGAGCCTCCTTTGGAGCCACCCATAAGCACACGGCTGGCCCTTGTGCGGTGGGCACCAGGTGTGTGTCTCTGCCCACTGTGCACTGGGCTATGTGGTGTTGAGGAGCCAGCAGCACCCAGATGCCAGTGCCTGGGTCAGCCTGGGGGTCCCTGCCTGGACACCACACTCAGAGAAAGAAGATGAGCTGCAGCACCACAGACGTGGTTCCCTGAGCATTTAGGGGCAAAGGACGCCCTGCGGGCCCGAGGTGAGGACCCTAAGGTGCTAGCAGCGGGGTGTCCAATAAGACATGGTAGGGACTCTTCCTCATCTCTTTGTAACTTCCGAAGCTCTGAAGCAAAGCATACAAGGTGCATGCATACACGCCGTGCCAGCAGCTGCCCTGCTCCTGGGGTCCCTCTGTCTGGGCGCCAGGGGGTGTCCCAGCTTGCCTGACATTCTCACCCTGCTCACCCTACTGAGCTACCCCTCCTATGTCCTGTTCCCTGCCGACGCGTGGGCGTGAGGCCAGGGGAGCAGGCCCTGCCTGTCTTCTGGGGGTCCTGCTCCACCGTATGTCAGGCTGGCCCCACCCCTGGGGCTGACAGATGTGTGTGGAGTGGAGTGAGATGTAACAGTGCTCAGCTCCATGCCCGGGTGGGCAGGTGGCCAAGGCCCACAGTCAGGAGTGAGAGGGCCCACAGAGCCCAGGTTTGCCGGCCCTGCAGCCCCAGTGGTGCCGCCTTTGTAGTTAAGGTAGAACAAAAAGCGAGAGGTTCTGCCCAGAATCAGCATGACAGAAGGGAGGGGCTGGGGCTTCTCAGCCACGCTCCTCTTCATGGCTCCCCCTGACTGAGTGGGTGATGTTTAATCCAGTTTCTTTCACCAAACATCCTCTGTGGGTCACTGGCAGCAGGCCCCCAGAATGTTAGCCCAATGACCCACGGCCTGAGAGTGGAAAGCATGCACAGGAGGATGCCACCACAGTTCTTAGTGGCCATCGGCAAAGTAGAGACTTGAAAAACCTGAGCTCAGGCTCTGTCACCCACTCCCCCATTAATGGTCAGGGCCTCTGGGCTCAGGGCCTCTGGGCTCGGAGCCACCTTGTGTGCTGAGGAGACTGCGATCCAGTTGGCTGGGGACACATCCTGTGGCAGGTGGCCTCAGGTAATTGGATCTAGGGATGACGGGGCTCCTAGGATGGGGAAACAGAGATGGGCTTCCTCATCCTTCTAGGCCCGGACCAGAGCTGTCCCCAGTGACCGCGTTGCTGGCTCTGTCCTTTGGTCGTTAGATGTCTATGACATCTAAGGGCCTGTCCCTGTGTCGCCTGCAGGAAAGATGCCACATAGCATGGGGGGAGAACCAGGCCACTGGGTGCTTGGTCATCTTCCGCGCATCTGGTTTCCTTTGGGGAGCGGGGAAGAGGGGAGTGGACAGAGGTGGCATCATGGCCACTTGATGTGGAGGTTGTGCTGTGGAGGCCGTGCAGAGGCGGGTTCCCAGGAAGGCAGCAGCCCTCCACGTCTCGCCACCCACAGGCATTTGTGGCACGCAGCACCTGGCTAATGCCCTTTCTTCCTGTTTCCCAGCCCTGCAGGTGCAAGAAGCAGATGTGGCTCTGGCTGGGGGTTCTTTTCTTTTCTTTTCTTTCCTTTCCTTTATTTTCCTTTTCTTTTGCACCAGGAATCGAACTCAGGGCCTCATGCTTTCCAGGCCTGTGCCATTGTGCTGAGCCCTGGCTCATGGCCCTGGGTACTGGGCACACTGCAGCCAAACCCTGGGAAGTTCTGTGGAAGCCCGCTTCCCATCATGGTGAGAGTTCACTTGCCACCCTCCACACCCACACCCCAGGAAGGGTCCCGAAGAGTAACATCTCTGATGTGAGAACTGATACTGGGGTCACCAGGCCCCAGGAACTCTTGTCTCCAGGTGGGCCAATGGCACAGTGCCGTGACTGACAGGGCTGGGTGGAGGACCACATCAGGGCTCCTGCATCTCCATGGAAACAGATGCTGCAGAGCATCCCATGCCACTGAATCAGTGACAACACCTACCAGGCATCAGGAAGCTCCCGCAGAGCAAGGCCACTGTGTGCATGGTCAGGTACCAGCCGAGACAAAGTTGCAGCCCCTTCTCTGGGGAGGCCCCAGATACAGTGACCACACTGTCATCCCAGCCTGGGAGCCCCCACCCCCACCTCTGCAGCTTGATATGCACCTTAGGTTTGTGGCAAAGCTGGCTTTTGTATTCGCCTCTTCCTAATCCATTTCGCAGCCTGGTTTGGCATTTTAGGTTCTAAGAACTCTCCCATAGGAAAGAAGGGCCTCAGGACAGGCTCTGAGGAGATGGACAGCTTTGCAGCCCAGGCTAGAGGGCAACCCTGGGGGCCTCCATACCCTGGGGACATGCCTGACCTCCCTTACCTGCCATGGGCCTGGGCTCACATGAGCCTCACCCACATAGGGATGGACTGGCGAGGGGTGGTCCCAGGGCCACCTGTGCTTCCGGCAGTCAGAGGCAAGGTGAGGTCAGCAGGGCTCTGGCATGGATGCAGCTCAGAGGCCAAGGGGGCGGCCGCCCACCTCCTCAGCCTGGGGAAGTGCTCATTGCGCCCTGTGGCCTTGGACAAACCCCTTGATCTCTCACATTTTGATTTCCGTTAAGCATCAGAGGTGGTCTGGAGAACTCGCTAAGGAAACAAATGAAAAACCTTTGCCAAAGAAAGCCTGGTCCTCTCTTGGGGCTTTCTTCAGAGGCTATTTTTGGGAGCCCTGCTGCGTGTGACCGTGCGCAATAAGGTGCTTCCTGCAGGGACCTGGGGAGGTCTGTCCGGGCCAGGGTCGCCAAGCACCAGGCCCACAGCCCCTCCTCCAGCTGCCATACTGCCACCAGCGTTTCCACGTGGACCCTATTTTTGTACCATTTTCCCTGAAATAGAAGGGCAAGATGCAGTCCGTAGGACTCCCTAGTGGCTTAGCCTCCTTTGGCCCTCTGAGGGAAGGACTTCCCTTGGCCCCATTTCCTTCGCAATTTCCTCGACCCCGCGCACGGGGGAATGCCGGCTGGGCAGGAAGACCCAACGGCCAAGGCCTGGCCGGTGCCTGGGCCCCAGTGCTGCCCACTCGGGCCCTGCCTGCCGCCAATGGAGCAGAGTGCTGAGAACTGTCCCCAACACCTCCTCCACGGCCACTCTGCCACTGGAGGCTCTCCGGGAAGACACAGGCCCCCCAGGAAGCCTGACTATCATATGAGCAGTCAGCGATGTTTTAGCCTAGCATGAGAGACAATTCCAGAAATACTGGCTCACCCTGGCATCTGCACTCTCTCTGGTCCAATCTGTCCTCCCTGCTCCAAGTGGCCAGAGCACACAGTAGGGAGTTTTCCTCACTGTGGCTCTCACTCCACACACATCTGCTGTGAGCTGACTGTGTGCCAGACCTGGAGCCCCAGCATAGCGTGGAGCGGCCACCAGCGGCAGAAGTGATGCCTTGCCTAGAGGTCTCTGGATGAGGAGATCCGATACAGGCCCCACAGAGCCAGAGCTGCGTCTGGGTTTGGAGGCTGTGGCCTTCCCTGCCTCTGTCTTTAAAGCCAGCAGAGCCTTCCTAGGGGCTGTGCTGGAACCCAGATTCTCTTTGTGGGTCCCCTTCCACTTCTGAGGATCCCCACAATGACAGCAGGGTCTCACATAGCCCAGGGTGCCCCCCAAGCTAAGGTGACTGACAGATGGAGGTGAGTGCTCTGAAGCCCTGACCCCCTCTGCCTGGTTCTGTGTGGAGTCTGGGTGAAGAATCTTTCTTCTGTGCAGAAAGCCCAAGGGGTCTCTCTCCTCCCCTTGTTTGTTCCCAGCACCTCCTCCCAGCCAATGGTATCCAAGTCTGGGAAGCTGCAGGCCAGGAATGATGATGACAGTGATGGCAGAGGCAGGGATATCTCCTCAGCCCTCCATAATTCATAGCTCCTGCATCATTGCAAAGGCCTAAGTCTCAAATGTTCCCCCAAATCTCATGTGCACTGAGGTGACTGGATTGTGGGACGCTGTGCTTCCCATGGGTTCATCCATGAATGGGTATGCTCAGGGCTCATGTGCTCTTAGGCTGGCCTCTGAGTGGAGGTGGTCCCTGGGGCGATACCTGCAGGGTGGGTCCTTCTCCCTGGCCCCTTGCCCTTCTCTTGGGCTCCTGGCTGTGCTGGTCAGGTGCTGGCCTCCTCTACTGCTCTCCACCAAACTGCTTCTGTTGACCACAGGCTGAAGCCTCTGCGACCATGATCCGAATGGGCCTCTTCTCCCTAAGTGGTGGGCACCTGGCCCTGTGTCCAGGCACAGGAACTCTGGTCCAGGCAGCCTTTTCCTCCATCACGCACCCCAGCAGGCCTGCACAGCCAGGCTGTGGAGATGGGTGGCGTTGGATTCCCCCCACATTCCCATGCAGGGGACTTTGGGCTTCCTGGGAGGACGTGTTCAGCCCCTAGAGGAGCAGCCCCCTCAGCCAGGAGTGCAGAGGTGACTCAGCACAGGACCATCTCCTGCCTGATGGGGTCCTGGGAGTGAGCAGGGCTCCTAAGGGCACTGTGACCCAGGGGCACAGAGGCCCTTTCTCAGGACCACCTGTAGGTCTGGCCTGCTCCAGCAGGGTCTGTGTGCTGGGCAGAGGGCACACTCAGCCTCCAGCCGAGGAGCACCTAGGTCTAGGAAGGAACAGCCTCATGCTCCTACTGTGTGTCAGGCTCTGCATGAAGTGTTGGTCCAGAGGCACTCGGGGCCCAGGACCCGTGCTCTATTGGAATGGAACACAGCAAGGGTCACCTTAGGGCTCTGGCTCCAACATGGCACCTGTGGGGCTGCAGGTGATGGCTGTTGTTGTTTCCCCTTCCCGCTCCCGTCTCCCCTCCTCACAGAACCGCAGGTCTGTCTCAGGCAGGAAGACAGATCCTCACATTTTGTGTGGTGTTGGTGGTCAGATGGCCCCTGGGCCACAGAGCCAGGGCCCAGAGCTGAGCCACACCTGAAGTGCCAGAGCCTTTGCAGCAGGACACGGCTGGAGCCCGGGGAGGCTGGGTGGAGGCTCTTTGTGGGCATTAAACTCCTGCCCATCCGCTGACCCCTTCCCTCTGGATACCAGCTGGAGGGCATGCCGCACGGGTCTCATCCTTGTAGTCACCCTTCCACTCTGTGACACTCATGGCCCCCTGCCCAGCTAACACCCCCAGAGGGGGTGAGTGGAAGGGTCAGGGTTGGGGCTCTGGTTGTCCCCGATCAGACCCACCAGGTTCCTGCCTGTGCTTGGTGCGTGGCTTCCCAGGCTGCTGTTGTGCTTTGAGATGATGTTCTTCTCCCCTCATGACACTGACTGTGTCCCCAGACCCAATGCCAAAGCCACAGAAGTGGGCCCACAGGGTGGGGACAGTGGGCATGTCTAGCCCTGCATTTGTGGGACCCAGGGCAGCTGGGCACTCCATCCCACATGACCAGCTAGCCCGGTGGGATGCAATGCTGTGCACCCTAGAAGATAAAAATTCACACATCTGGGAACAGCACCGGTCCTGGGGGTGGGGCGACGGGACAGGAGGATGGTCCCCTCTCTCAGGAGGCCATGGAAGACAGCAGAGCACTTGGCCCTTGCACTTTCATAATCCCTTATCTTGGGGCCAGGGCCCAGAGCTGGACAGACTCTCGTAAACTGCAGGGCATGTTTTACATGCTTTCCCACCAGAGCCTCAGGGACCCTGAGAAAGACTCCTCAGAGATTAGATGGGTGGGAAAGGGGTTCGGCCTTTCCCTGGGGGCTTCTCACCTGGGGCCTGCATGCTGCTCTGTGGCGGGGGGCCACCACAGCAGGGAGACCACCATGCAGGGACACCAAATAACATTCCTGGAAAGGTCCGCACCCCTGTGTCTCTTTGCATATTTTATGCATTTTCATTTGCATATAACCTGATTGTGGGGTGTGAAGTCATTGGTGAATGGCTGCATCCCTCGTCCTCTGCTGGGGGGTGGGCTGAGCTCTGAAGAGCCAGCTGCTGTCCCGCGGTTCTGGGTGCCTCTGTGGTGGACAAAGGTGATGGGCAGGAGAGGGCAGCTCACTCACCGAGCACCTAAGTCGCACTCTACAGATGTTGAACAGGGGGCAGCACTATTGCTCCTGGCCCTGGGACTGACCCTGTGGAGTTGGGGACCACACTTCCAGGTGGCCTCCGTGTGACCCTCGTGCTCATGCCACACACACAACTGGGTCCTCTGTCTGGACCTACTTAAAGGCATAGGACTCTCAGCTCCCTGGTGCCTGCTGTCCTCTCCTTCTGTCCTTCCTGAGCCCCATGCCCTCAACTCTCTCCAGGGACCCCTTTTCCAGGACCCTGTAGTGGCCCCACTCTTCCTTGCTGCCTCCTGTGCCAAGGCTGCCTGCCCATTGTGCCCCCAACTATCTGCCTGAGGATGGGAACTATAGGCTTCTTCCCTCCATGCGCCAGACCCTGAGGGCCCTCAGCATTTGCTGAGTGAATCCAAAAGTGCCACCCGGGCTGTCCCCGCCCACCAGCTTTCCCATGAGGGCCTGGCCCCACTGTTTCCTGGAGGATGCCTTTGCCTGTCAGGCTTCTGACCGCCCATGATCCCAACACAAAGGTCCCCATGTAGACTTGTAGTCCCTTCCCACGAGCAGGTCCTGTGAGTGGCAGGCACTCTGTTGGGGAACTAAGTCGGTCCCTCAGTTTCCCCATCCCTTCTGGTCTCCACCACTGCCCACGCACAGGGCTTGCAGGGTGCTGCCAGGAAAGAACCAGTGGGGCCCACTTGTGAGGAGTCAGTGGGGCCCATGTCTTCTCCCACCTGCCCTGCTGCTGCCTCCTCCTCTCCCTGCCTGCTTCCTCCTGCTGTGGGGTAGCAGAGCCCAAGGCCACACCAAGCCTGGTGGCCTTGTCCTGAACCCCAGGCTGCTTGGGACTAAGCCTGGCCAGGAACCCTCCAGTCAGGCAGAGTGCAAGGCTGGCCAGTGTGGGCTGTTGGCCGGGAGACACAGGAGCCAGGCTGAGGTAGCCCCAGCCCGGCCAGGCAAAGCCCCTCACTGTGGGCTTCTTTTCTGGTGAGGCTAATGGTCGCCCTTGTTCCTAGTACCTTCTCAGCAAGTCCCAAGTTGTTAGAAGTGCTGGGGTCATCCTGACATCTGGGGGCTTCCCTGTGAACAGCTTTGTGTGAGCAGGGAGCTGTAGGAAGGCACATACCCCACCCCTCATGCTGACTCCCAGGATAGCACCTGGGGTCTCTGCCAGTCACAGGAAACAACAGAGCCACCACCTCCTAGCCAGGGCTGAATTGAAGATCCAATCATCTATCTCCCCTCCATCCACTGCCACCCATCCCCATCCACCCATCCCCACTCATCCCTCTCCATCCATCCCCCATCTATCCCTCTTGATCTTTCACCCATCCCCACCCCCA
>PVJA010000336.1:121075-186554 GCA_004027025.1 Myocastor coypus | reverse complement strand
TCTCTTTGGACTAAGAGGAAGCAGATACATACACAGTCAAAGGTTTTGCAATTGCAGTGGGCCACCAGTGAAGCTTGTGATGTTGGAGGCTATTGAATCTAAGCCTCCTAAAGCTCATCTCACCAATCTAGCTCTGCGTTCCATGCACTGTAATTAAGGATTTGAAAAACAAAACAAAACAAAACAAAAAAACAAAACAAAACAAAAAAAACCGCCCAAGCTTTCTTAAGCAGGCACTTTAGATCACTGAGCCATCCTGCCGGGCTAGTCCAGATAACTTTAACCTGTTACTTTTCTCTTTTAAATTCCCTGAGCACTGGAAAAAAAATTGTTTCCATATGAAAGAAATCATTCTTCTTTCATGTTTCTTTGACAAGTTCCTTAGGCTAGCGAAGTCTCCTTTTTTTAGACTTTTTAAATACTGTGCATATAACTGACTTAAAGTTAAAATAAGATGAACAATTATGATCAAGTGTACACATGTAAGTAGCAGCAGCTGTACTGTAATTACTATTTGGCAAATGGGATCTGTTAAAGACAGCAAATAAAGAACAATTGAAATAATTTTTTTGCTCAAGAGATTGTAAATTGAAAATGTGCCATTTTAAATTTATGAAAAATGGTAAGTCAGTAACCTACTTTGATTTTAATAATCTGGAGTGCTTCTTGTTTCTAAATATAAAAAGTGTCCTCATTGAATCATGTTTACTCATTGAAAGTTTGGAAAAGTGCCGTAGCATCTTTATATTCTTTAATATTTATTATGTAATTGTGTGTATTCTTTAAATATTTCAACCTCTTGTAGCTTTGTCAGATTGCTTAATTTATTTATTTATTTGTTTGGCTTGGTTATTTAAAAAGTTTTTGTGAGGGGACTGGTTTCATCATATTATATAAACATTCAGTAGATGAATATAGATAACATAAATATGAGGTTTAATTTGGAAAAAATAATATTATATAACATATTTTAATACTAGAGTCAATTACTTTGTCTCAAATATTTTCTTACAGGTGTAAAGTTTCCTCTGACACGTAGAAATATAAAGCATCATTGAAAAGTGTCTTGCAATTTCAGCTCTGTTTTTGTTTCTAACAACTTTTAAACTTCTTTTGATTAAATGACATGACATGGAAGATTTATTTAAACATAATCAAGGGATAAGATCAATAGTGAGTTGCTAAATGGTGACGCAAATAGTGTTTCATGGAAGTTTTACTAGTGTCTTAAAAATTTGACAATATTTGAAGTCTTCCATTGTGAAAAGTTATTTAGCATTTGCTGAAGAATTTAGCAAAGTATTTGTTACTCACATAATATATTATGAGGTTTGAACATAATAATGACCTTTCAGTATTAAATTTTGGCACAAGAATAATGGTTTGAAGAGGCCAGTTTAAAAATCAGTATTTCTTTAAGTGAAGCTCAGGGAAAGAGAGGAACAATAGAAAATTTCATCACATGCTCCAGCTTATTCAACTTAAAAAGATTTGTCAGAATGCTTTAGTATTTAACTGTCCTTTCAAACAGATTACTTATATGAGAATTAACTACATTTCAAATATTTTGCTAGTTAAGTTTTTGTAGGGTCAGTTTGCAGATATGACCGATTTAATATTAGGAGTTTATAGTCTTTAGGTAATGTTGGTAGAACACTCTACCTGCAATACACTTTATAACCACAACCAAGAATTTAAATCTGTTGCTCAGGGGCGACACCCGGGGAGAGCATTCTCCCTGGACCTTTTGACTTCGTGAAATGAGCGGAATGGCATCCGGTTACTCAGCCTTGGCATATTTGGGAAGTTTTGCAAGTGGGAAGGAGAAGCCCAAGTTTCTGTGGAAAGATCTGTGCTCAGCAACAGGCAGCTTCCAAACAGTGCAGAGGAGGACTTGGAGCAAAGCACAGGAAGTTGGCAAAAGCAACCAGTTCCAACACTCATCTTCACCAAGAATTGTTTTTCAGGAAGGACAAAATGAATTTCTTTAATAATCACAGATTTTGTGATGATAAACCTTCAATTGCTTGAATTCAGGCTACCAGCTATGTCCTTGCTCCTTCGGAGTCCTGTGGGTGAAGGGCATGGTTCACTCTCCACTCTTACCTAGGTGTCTGGCTTCCTCAAGGTTGTCTGGAACATAATGTGTACATTAAAAATTCAAGAGCCCAAGCTCCCTCGTGGACGCTATGTTTATTGACAGAGAGCTCAACTGAAATTCTTGAATTTGGGAAAAAAATTGCTCCTTTCCTTCTCTGAACAGCAGGAAGCTCCCTGCTTGCAGTAGCTCAGCAAAGCACAAGGAGACTCCAGTTAATTTTAGGTGACTTTTATTATAATATTATGTGCTTTATGCCAATTTCAAATGTAAAAGCAGACCAGTGAGAAGTCGCATTGATTAAGCTGGTAAGTGGCTCACTACAAATTTTTATTTTTTTTGACTGCTAATGCCAAACAACATCAAGCTCTGTTAACAAACCTGAAACGTTAGTAAAATTCAGAAAATGGCAAATGTAGGATCTATTCTGTCCTTTTTTTAAAGCCATTGTCTATGGTATGGCTTTTTCTTTTTTCATTACTTTTAATAAGAAATAATGACAGTTTCAAATCATGTTAGTAGTACACTTGCAATACTTGATATAATACATTTTGTTGTCCTTGTAGTAGTTATACAGAGCAGAGGGTGTAGATGTGATCAATTTTGTAATTATTCTCGGTACAGAAAATTTCCTCTCTTTAAACTAAGAGAAAGTAGTTGTATGCATACTCCAGTATTCCATAATTGCAGTGGATTACTGGTGAAACTGGCAATGTTGGAAGGTGGCTTTTTCTTTTTAGAAATAAGCATTTTTTTTTCTCCCAGAGGAGTATTACTTAGAGATGATTATTATATTTTGACTATCTTGCATTGAATTCCTTTTAAAATATTTGTGTTGTGTTTAAAGTAGTTACTTGCATGATGATTAGCATTTATAAATTTAAATTTTGAATTTTAAGTAATAATATTTTTCTCTACAAAATATTTCATCTACTCAGCTGTATGTTTTTATGTTCAGGGCATTATTTAGTTTGGTCACTGAGTATTCTTAGCCACCATATTCTTGCAATGTGTCATTCTTTGTGTGCTTTCTGGTCAAAAACTACAGGTGCTTGTGTTCTTTGAATAGTCTGTTTCCTCTGCCAGTATTCAATTCTTAGTTCAGAAAATCTTACCCATATAAAACTCTTGAGTACATGACATGATGTATACAAGCATTTCTTGTTTGTTTGTTTGTATGCATTTAGAATAGGGTCCACAGTATAGGGTCTATAGGGGTTTCACTACATAGATCGGGCTTGCAGTGATACTCCTACTTACAGCCTCCCAAGTGCTGGGATTACGGGTGTGCCACCAAAGCTAGTCTCAATCGCTGTCTCAGTGTGCCCCAGGGATGAGGCCAGCAGGCAGGCAGGGGGACTGAACTCCTGGCCACTGCATCTGCCTAAGCAGGTGCTTTAATCCAGTGAGCCAGCCCTTATACATGGAAATTTAAAACAGAGAGAGAGAGACAGAGAGAGAGAGAGAGAGAGAGAGAGAGAGAGAGAGAGAGAGAGAGAGACATCAGGAAGAACAGCTATAAAAACAAGAAAATAAACACATAAATAAAAATCTAATGGGTGTCACAAAATATAAGTTGACCTTGATTAATGATAAATTTCACTTGGTAATATTCAGTTATAACTGCCAAAATCTCTGTACTCTGTTTTCCAACATACCGTCCTGGACAAAAAAAAAAAAAAAAAAAAAAAAAAAAAAAAAAAAAAAAAAAAAAAAATGTGATTTTACAGTCATGGAAATGACTAGTCTATGTTTTGTCCGTGGCTCATTTTAAGTTAAAAGATTATGTTTGGTAAACTGGAGGAAGCTAAAAACTATTCTGTGATTTTACTATTACCTTTTATGTGAGGAGAGTTTAATTAGGTTGACTTATAAAATGAAATTACAGACTAGTAATGGAGACCATATATTTAGGAAAATACCAAGAATGGCTGGACCCTTGTCCAAGAACCAGAAAGAAAAGAGAATCTTGGTGCTACAGGTCATAGCACCGCATCCTAACATAAGCATAGAACTCTAAACCTGAAACTGGAGTAGAGACTGCAGCCAAGGCACATTTACAGTTCTGACTAAAGAACTAAGAGCTGTTAAAATATCTAGCCACACTTTTTCAATAGGCTTTACTTTCTAAGTGTATGCCATATGCAGATAAAACAACCGAAAGCCAATGTCTGTACAGAAAAACAAAATGTCTATGGAAAGAATTTTGGAAGTTTTTCATGAACCCCTCAGTTCTCACATTTTCTGCTGAAATAAATGCTGGTTAGAAGATTGTAGTCCATCCACATTATGATTTCATGTACAAACCTACCAATATCTTTACCTACTAAAGAATAACATGAAGTCAAACTAAACATTGTTCTGTGATTTAATGTTTTATTCATATGTCACAAGGATAATTCTACATCAGTATACAGAGATCTAATGGATTTATATTAATGGTTGCATAATAGAAAGGAAACATTTGATAAATTGTTTACCTCTGTTCTCATATACTCTACTCTAGATGAAAGAAGTGTGTTTTGTATAGACTTTTACTACTATAAATGTTTTGATAAAAAATCTAGGGCATATATAAAATATTTACTTTGGGTATAATTGAGGAGGCAAAGTTACTTGCTCAAAGCAGGAGCTCATTCAATATTCCATTAGTTAAAGACTAATCTCCTTATAAAATAGTTTACCTTTTATCTTCTTCCAACAATGAATGGTCTCTCATCACATGTATTCAGCAACATTTGCTAATAGTAAAATTGTAATTTTTGGTGACTTGAGGTTCTAGAAAGGTCATTTTATTTTACCAGGAATTTCTCTCACAGTAAAGTGGTTGGATTTTTCTTTGAAATATTTGTGGATCCATCAGATATCTTCCGGATTTGTCTTCCTTTCCCTAAATTATTGACAATCACAATAGTAGTTTATATTTCTGTAAATTTGACAGCTCTAGGTACTTAATATCAATGAAATTATGCAGTATTTCTTTCATTTGTGACTAGCTTTCTTTGTTTAGCATGGTTTCTTCATTTAATTTGAGCTATGGCATGTATCAGAATGTCCTTTTTTGGCTTTAGAAAGTATTACACTGCATTCACATGATGCAGTTGGCTTCCTCAATCATGTACATTTCATCTAGGTTTGGCTCTGCCTTTCAGCTGCTGAGAAATTGTATTGCTAGAAGCTGAGATGGAAAAGATAACATTTAAAATGCTACAGTCTTATGCTTTGTTATATAACTTAGAATTCTAATAAGCCTATTTTTACTTTACTTAATGGCTCAGATAATAATAAGAATTATTTATTTCCTTATATGATAGAAAATGTTAAAAACAATCAATGCATGCATAAACTCCAACTAGATGATTTTCCTAGGGCTGGGGCCAAAATAACAAATATCTTCAAGAATGTTTGTAAATACGTTCCCCTCAACAAACAGTGCATAAAAGGCATCACACATGCTCAGAAACAAATGACTACAAGAATAAAATGTTCTATTTTGAATGAGATTGAAGCAAAACAAAACATCTCCACAGTTACTCGGTACTCCGTGGATGGGCAACAAATGTAGCGTGAAAGATACTGTCATTAATGAGTCACAGGTTCTACATCAAGTCCACCTTCTCTTCTTCTTTCTTTCTTTTTTTTTTTTTTCACGTGTTTTAGGGAAGAATCTACAGTGTGTTCATGGTCTCATTATTACTCATAATGATCTGCCTGTTGTGGCCTCCCAAGATCTGGGATTATAGGCGCGTGCCACCACGCCCAGTCTCAATTGCAGCCTCCTTGTGCTCTGGGAATGGAATTGGCATGGTATGTCAAGGGACTGAACACATCATGATTTCTTTGCCTGCTTGCAGATGCTTTAATCCGCTGAGCTATTTGACTGCCCTTTTATCTTCTTTTTGAAGTAAATGACTTAATTTTTATTTGAAATACAATTTCTGTCTTAAAATTTTTAGCATTAAGACAAAATTCATATTTCAATGTGATATCTGGATCTTCAGTTTTAGTTTCCCACTTAGAAATTATGAAATAGATATAAAAATACAACCACACATCCTTAAGAATATTAAGAAGTTAACTCCATGAACATAAAAATTGCAATTTTATCACATATAAACCCATAGAAACTTTTTAGTTTTTAATTCTTCCAGATTATACTAAGTAGTACACAAAATTCTGGTTATGTGAGCACTGTTCCTTGAATTTATTGCTATTTGCCCTCACATATAATTCATCTTTGACTATTCTAAGGATTCTAAATTCTGGTTCAGTAAAATTTTCCATTGTGATCTTACTCTTTACTTCCCCTTAATTCCATTGCCTTCATGGAAATAATGACATTTGAAATTGGAAGAATGTAATTTTAATACTTTAGAAATGATTAATTTTTTCACTTCAGATTGCTCTGCATACCCCTTCTCTTGTCCACCGTCCAATCACCTGCACAGTTTTAGGGTTTAATTGTTTGTCTCATCACATCTGGAAGTCATGGGTTATTTCTTTACTTTATTGAGGCAAGTTAAGTATTTGAAAGTCTCTATTATTCATGAGAGGGTAAATTTTGTTGGCAAAGATCAAAATACAGACTGCTGTATGATTCTGACCTGATAATTGTCATTTCTCCTTCCTCTGGGATGCCATAAAAATCCATATATTTGAAAAAGTTCAGTCCTTTGTTCTATAAATATGTCAGAAATATTGAGCAAATATGGATCTGATGGATCCAAGTGCAGAAAAAATTATATAATGAATTAGTGGTCTAAAGCACCTGCTTGGGAAAGCTTGGGCAGCTTCAGGGACCGTGGTTCGATCCCCGGCACCACATGCTGCGCCAGCCCTGCCCTCAGGGTGCGGGCTGAGCCGGCCATAAAAATAAGTGAATAAACAAATAAAGGTTCTGAAACAAGCAAAAAAATAAAATAAAATAAAATAAAATAAAAAATTCTTAAAAAAAACATTTAGGAAAAATTATCTTGACTGCAATGATTCACATCGGTGGCTTTCATCTTTCATGATGTGACAAAACAGAATAACATATGTGAGCTGACTTATATATGGAAAATATTTTTGATGCTTTAAGAAAATGAAATACATGTGATCAAAACTACTAAGATTAAGTTGGCTCTTGTTTCAAGTTATCATAGCTGTTTTCACAATGTCTTTTAAAATTCAGCAGGCCGGCCAAATAGCTCAGCGGATTAAAGTGCCTGCAAGCAGGCACAAGGGCCAGGGGCTCAATACCTAGGCATGACATGCTGGCCTCGCCTCTGTGGAATGCTGAAGTGGCAATTGAGACTGGATGTGGTGGTACATGCCTGTAATTCCAGCGCTTGGGAGGCTGTAAACAGGCAGATCACTAAAAGTCCAGTCTAGTAGTGAGATCCTGAACATCCTATAGACCCTTCCTAAAAGAACACAAAAGAAAGAAAGAAAGAGAGAAAGAAAGAAAGAAAGAAAGAAAGAAAGAAAGAAAGAAAGAAAGAAAGAAAGAAAGAAGGAAGGAAGGAAGGAAAGAACAAAAGAAAAGTCAGCATCAGTTAAACAGACGTCCTAGGATTCTGGTGTCTGGGAGTGTTTATGAAAATTGTTAGCTGGTTGTTTTGGTAAGAGTCATATCAGGTTTCTTCCTTCCAAGGGAAATGAGACGGCAAAATTTTGTTTAATGTGGTGCATTTTAGAGTTTCAAAAGCTTAAGAACAGTGATGCATATTATGTAACTTTGCCCTGAATGAAGTTGTTTTTCTAAAACTATATGAGTTTTATTGATTTTTTTCTATGTATATAATACAGGGTCTACAGGATCTCCCTAGGTAGATGGGACTCCTAATGATCCCTTTGTTTGCAGCCTCCCAAACACTGGGATTATAGGCACACACCACCATGCCCAGTCTCAATCACCATTTTAGCGTGCCTAAGGGGCAGGGTCGTCATGACATACCAGGGATCAAATCTCAGTCCCTGTGCCTGCCTATGCAGGCACTTTAATCCACTGAGGTATCTGGCCAGCCCTAAAACTGTATGAGTTTTAAATTATGATATTTGTTAGCTATTATTTAGTTAGTTATTATGCACTCACTGCATACTTCCTATTTTAATGATATTGTTCAAAGACCTAATGATAAAGTAGTAAACAAGTGAGAGGTCCCTACCAACTATTAGAATAGAGTGTACTAAATGGACGAAAGATCTCACATTAATAATAAAATGTATGGTAGTAATAGTGTTTCAAAACATTGCAAAGAAAGGCACAGGACAGAAGGCCATGGGGATGATGTGGTGAGAAGACGTATCTTAGATACAGAGTCAGAGGCAATTGATATAAAGAAGAGAATTTGATCAGAGACCTAAGGGCATCTAAGGCATTTTCATGTGGTTTACTAGCAGAAATGTTAGGTCAAAGAATAAGACTAGCTATAAAATATAAGTAAAGGTTTTAGATCCACTAAGGCACATGAAATAGCATTTGGGTTGTGTATTGTGCACAAAATATAGACAAGACTGATCACAGTCAAATAACCTACTGATTAGCATCTTTACATGATCATTCTACATACAGCACAGAGGACAAACTTGGGGGACTAGAAGTCAAAACAGCAACCTGTCAGGAGATTTAGCATTGTTAAGGCTAAAACACTGATAGGTCAAGCTGTAGCAGCAGCAACATAAAGTGTTTCATATAGATCCATACTGGGAAACACAACAAGTTTATTTGTTCCATTAGGTAAGCATCAACAAATGCTATATATAGATGACAAACATATTTTTGCCAGAAGAACTAGAAATTTCATATTTAGGTACTGAAAGGAAGAACAGGTTTAGGTCTAAGACAAGAGACATGCTCCCACCCCCTTTGTTCTGAGATGACTATTAGTATTTGTGTGATCTCAAATTTGTAATTTTTTTTTGTATTTTAGCACAGAGTCCACAGGGTCTTACCACATAGATCAGATTCCCAGTGGTCCCCCTGTTTTCAGCCACCCAAAAACTGGACAACAGGTGTGTACCACCATGCCCAGTCTTAATCACCATTTCAGCACCCTGGGAGTGGGGCTAGCACAGCACACCTAGGATTGAACCCCAGCTTCTGCATCTGCCTAAGCAGGTACTTTAATCCACTGAGCTATTTGCCCGACCTTCAAAACTGTATTTTGAATTCCATATAAGAATCTGGGAGTCATGGAAAAAAATCAGAAGTTCAATAACTTGTATGGGAATTAATTACATAGAGATACATGAGATGATGTTGGAAGAATATGTAACAGAGAAGCAACTATATAATTCTAGTAGTTATACTTTTAATTTAAAAAGCACAAAAGGTGTATTTTAGAAAGTATGATTCATAAATGCATGTTTGAAAATCAGAATAATGAATATGAAAACTGCTTACTTCAAATATTTGGATTTACAGGTTTGGTTTTATTTTCAAAGTTCACGTACAGTCATAATATAGTTATGTGAAAGCTATACATTTAGGTATAAGCGTCTGTAATATCAAACTATTTAAAAATATATAGTTACTTAACCTCGCTAGCTTCTCATAAAGCCAATAACTCAATTCTGAGGTTTGTGAAATGGCCCTTTTCTGGAAAGGTCCTTATCACTTTATTTAAACATTTTGTTATTTAATTAGGGGTCAGCAAGATGGCTCAGTGGTCTAACGACACTGTTTAAACCAAGCTTAGGCAAGCTTACGCAACCACAGGGACTGCGATTCGATCCCCAACACCACATGCTGCACTAGTCCTACCACCAGGGCAGGCTGAGCCAGCCACAATATACAATAAATAAATAAATAAACAAATAAATAATATAAATAATCAATTATTTTGCTACTGGGTCTTGCTATGCAGTTCAGAATCCTCAGCTCTGGGATTTCAGGTGTGAGCCACCACGCCTGGTTTCAGTGGCCAGTATGGCGTGCTTGGTGGTCCAGGGCTGGAATGTTTGCAAAACAAAACAAAACACATGCACATTAACTTTGAACATACCCTTTTGCAGTTTGGCCAAATAGTTCAGCGGATGAAAGCATCCAGCAATCAGGCATAGGGGCGAGGGGTTCCATTCCCAAGCCTGCTGTGCCTGCCCTGCCCCTGGGGTGTACTGAGACTGAGACTGGGTGTGGTGGCACATGACTATAAAAAAAATAACATCAGCTCTTGGAAGGCTGTAAAATGGTGGATCACTGTGACTCTGATCTAGTAGTGAGACCCTGAAAACCCTGTATGCCCTCCCTAAAATATACAAGTAATAATAATAAACCATTTTTCCATACAATTATGAAAATTACTTTTAAAGCATATTAAAACATGAATCCCCTTACATGATCTTGAAATAGATTGTGTTTTCATTACGTTTCCTCTGAAAAGAAGTGAATATATTGTCGTTATATTTTATGACATTAAATATTAGTTTCTAAGAGATGGTACTTAACCTGAGTTGTCTTGAAATGAAGTCTCACATATAGGTCTGGTTAATTTAACTTATAAGTGTATTTTCAAGATGCATCCACTTCTATATGAAGTCTTCTGGCTTCTCATTCTTTATACCTGAGTAATAATACTCCATTGCATAAAAACACCACAACTTTTTCATCCTTTCTTTTTTATTATTTATTATTTTTATTTTTTTACTTTTAATAAGAAATAATGTGACAGTTGCAAAACACATTTCAAAAGGTTATAGATGTTATAATTTTTCAAATCATTATTGTTACAACCAAATTTCCTCTCATTGAACTAAGACAAAGTAATTGCATACATAATCCAATGTCTGATAATCGTAGTGTGTTATTGGTAAAACTGGCAATGTTGGAAGCTGTTGATTTAAGTCTTTTACAGCTCAGCATACTAATGTAGCTTTACATTTTATGCTTTGTGGTTAAACTTTTCTGCTGGGTGGCTAAGGGCAATTTTAAGCATGACCTGTATAGCAAAACATGTAATTTTTGTATCTCTCAAGGTCAGTCTAATTCCCTCAAGGTCAGTCTAATCCCCTCAGGATTTACTTTGGAACCATGTACAGTGCTTTGTAGAACTGTTGTCAGTGTTAGCCATCTGGATGAGTCATGGCCATTGCTTGACCAGTTTGCTCTCTGTGAAAACCTGAGAGAATATTTTCTCTCTAAGTGACTCTCCTTTGGCACACTATGCATCTTCAGTCTCTTTCCTCTGATTTTGGTCGTTTCCAAGATTTGGGTGTCAAAAGTTGTGCTGCTATAAGCATAGATGTACAAATATAACTATGATATGATATTTTCAGTTCTTTTAGGAAAATTCCTAGTGGGGAGATAGCTGGATTCATTGGAATTTCCAGTCCTAAGTTTTTAAGGTGTCTACACACTGATTTCCATAATGGTTGCACCAGTCTACATTCCCACCAACAGAGAAGTAGGGTTCCTCTTTCCCCAGAGTCTTTCCAACATTTGTTATTGGTTGATTTCTTTATAATAGCCTTCTTTCTGGGTGAGATGGTATCTCAGTGTTGCTCTAATTTGCATTTCATGGATGGCTAGTGATGTAGAGATATTTTTTTTTTTTTTTGCTTCTAGTATTTCTTTCTCTGAGAAATGTGTGTTCATCATATAAATTCATGCACCTACAATATTTGAACAGCAATGGAATACTCATCTGTGACCAAACAAAACAAACAAGGGGGACATAAATGAAGGACCATTATGTAGTGAAAAAAAGTAGTTAGGATAGTTACACAGCTACCTTCTCTTAGTTCAATGAAAGGAAAGAATTGTACTAATAGTGTTTAGACAAGATATCATGTCTGAAAAACTACTACAAAGACAATAATATGTAATGTGTTAATTATTGTACCTGTCCTACTAACCTGCATTGAAACTGACTCATTACCATTTCTTTCTCATTAAAATTAATAAAATTAAAAATAAAAATATAGGAAGTTAAACTGTTGAAATTCAAAAGTTTTCAGATGACAGAATATTTTCTTTTGAAATAATCTTGTAGTAGATGTTACATTTTAAAGTCATTGAAATAAACTTCAAAAGCAGAAAATGAAACATTGTGTTGTGAAAATTGTGGTCAAGAAGCAATGCAAAATAATTACAATGACTATGCACAGTCTAATCATGAAACACATAATTGTGTCAGTTCAGGTTTTTCCCTCACTGATAGTAGACTTGGTTTCTAGAGTTTTGGGAAAATAAATTTAAACCACTCATACTACGGTATTTTGTTAATGGCAATTAAAGTTGATCAAGACATTCAGTGTCTAAAAATAAGGTCAATTTCAGTTTGAGAAAACATTTCAACCTTTTTATTACAATCAAATATTTTCACTTTATAGGTCTTGTAGAATATATCACTGCCTCCATTATGTTACAGTCACCTTGTGATGTCCCTACAATGTAACCTTAGCTGTCTTTGAATTAAATGAATGACAAATTGGGTTAGATAATTTTAAAATGGCGGGAAATTGACTTTTCCAAAATGGAGTATCATGAAACACCACTCAGCTATAGCTGAAAGGGAAGAAAGAATAAGGATGATAAAAAAGTCAAGAGAAGCAGGGAAAAATTATATACACATAAATATAATTTTTCCCTGCTTCTCTTGCCTTATGGATCCTAAAGGCACTACCCAAAAAGAAACAACCTAAAACTCTATTACTTAAGGAATTAATTTCTAGACAAGTTCAAGATTTGGCAAGTTTGATTTTTCTCAATATCTGTAATTCTATTTTCCAAACTTGTAGCAACCAGATTTCTTTCTTTTTCCCTTTACATCTAGTATTAGTTGTTAAAATGTACCCTAATTTAGATAGGGGAAGTTAAGAAGTCTCAGATATGAATATATATATATATATATATATATATGTATATAATTTCTCACTATCTTACTATGAAATGATTCCTTCTGCCAC
Source organism: Myocastor coypus (assembly GCA_004027025.1). Taxonomy (NCBI): domain Eukaryota; kingdom Metazoa; phylum Chordata; class Mammalia; order Rodentia; family Myocastoridae; genus Myocastor; species Myocastor coypus. The sequence goes on along the minus strand of PVJA010000336.1, from coordinate 173,566 downwards.
TCTTGACCTTATATACTCCAACATAATGACTAGGAGCGTGATCTATCTAAAAGCACACTATACTTATGCAAATTCCTAAGTCTTTACTAGCTCTGTGATTTACAGAGCGGTTTTCAAACTCTTTTCCTATGTGTAATGCAGAGATAATAATTGATCTTCCCATACAAGGTTCTTAGCAAGATTAAAGGATTTGATATTTAAAAAGTACTTATCATAATACTTGGGTGACAGTAAAAATCATGTATTTCTTAATAACTGGATTTCCATCACAGTTCATATTATTATTGCATATTGAGTTGGCATATTCCCTCAGAACATTTGAAGACTGTCACTCAGTTCAATAGATCAAACATATTAAGTACTATAACGGAGGCAGAGAAAGATGATGTTAGAGCAAGGCCCTCAAGCAATCATGTCTCCACAGAAACAGTTTGATTAGATAGTCACACATGGTTCTACGTTCATAAGAGCTAAGAGAACTAAGGGAGAAATCACAGAACCAGGTCTTATCATAATAATAAGAACAATGCTTTGAAGAAAGCATACAGTATGACTTGCCCACATCACTCCTTGCCCAGCTCCAAGATGTGAATTTTTGTGAGAGACTGTCTTCTTCTCCACAGTGCAGGTGTGATGTAGCAGTGGAATGGGCTGACAAGTGACAAAAAAACATACTTAGAGAAGTCTTGTAAGAGATAAGTCTTATTAAAGTGTCAAACACAATGGAATCGTTTAATTGAGATTTGCTAGCAGAAAAGAACGGAGGCTAAGGGATATTGGGGAAGCAGGAAATTTGTCAGAATGTGCTTGAGATGTCAGGTGGTATCAGCTGGGAGTAGTTATCATGAGAAGAACCTAGGGTGGAGGGAAGGACAGGAAATTGCCAGTTTCCAGGGCAGGCAGACTGGACATGGCATTTGCCAAGATGGCTTGAAGTGCCTGGTGCTCTCCATGTGGATTATAGTCCTCTACAGAGCTCTGTTGTACACTTACCTATTGCAGCAGGGTTGTGAGTTGGGGCAGTTATAGGTAAACTAAAGGTAGTGATATTGTTAGCTTGCTTTGTTCATTATATGACCAGCATTTCAACAGCAGACTTAGCATATGGGCAGGAAGGTAGTCTCTAGAGAGAGTGTTAGTTTTCTCAGTCAGTAGTGTACCTCAGATAATTCTTATCCAGATGTTCTGGTCCCTAAGCTGGCAGTATAGCTCAGTGGAGTAAGTGCTTGCTTAGGGAAGCACAAGGGCCAGGGTTTGATGCCTGGTCCCACCTACCTTGCTGGCCCGACTCTAGGGCACGCTGAGCTGGTGATAGGGTCTGGGCTTGTGGTGGAAGCCTGTAATCCCAGCCACTTAGGAGGCAGAAAACAGACCCTGCACAAATAAAAAGAAAGAAAGAAAGAAAAAGAAAGAAAGAAAGAAAGAAAGAAAGAAAAGTTGTTCTGGTCCCTGTCCAAAAGTCTAGGAAATATTAAAGGGAGTTTCAAGGAGCTAGAGTAAAATATCTTCTTGTTTTCTGGCATAACACAGAGCTGTTTTCCACTTGGGAGAAGGAGAAAAAGTTAAGTTCAACATTAGAGGTGGAATCTAGGACAGTGCTATGTCAGCATCGGACATAGAGGTATGTATGGTCTCTGCCTCCTTACCAAGGTGCATAGACTGACCTCTCAACCTGTATGCTTCCAAGTCCCTTCTGCAACTTTGGGCCATTATCCCTGGAAATGGAACCTCTGGACCCACTCCAGTTCTCTGCTGCGACATACAGCCTTAGTCAGATGTATTTGTGCTGTGATCCACTATTTCCTAAGGCTAATGGCTGCAGCATCTGGCCATGAGCAGAAACAGTAGTGGGCACTTTATAGCAGTATGTGTCAAATAGGCCTCAGAGAGCTGGGGTTCTGCGTAAAACCCAGCACTGTGTTGTTGGTAGCTATGAGAATTTTAGTTAAATGAGGCACACACAGTTTTAAAATGAAAACGAACAAACTGGACAAATATTTGAATGCTAGGTACCACACAAAGACATTAAGCTAGCAGAAAGTGGACAATATAAGAAAATAAAAGACATAATTGTATACCCAGCAAAAACTTTTCAGACTTAAATGACCCAGAAGAACTGCTATTGGCAGGTAAGAACTCCAGGAACCAGATGCCTAGAGTCCTTCCTGGGCAATCTAGATAGCGAATTTCACAGAAGATTAGAGTGGCATTTACAGGAAGAAATGATGGCATGAAATTTGTAGTTATAAGTTTAGTAAGATTACAGGAAGATTGTGAGAGAATACAGAGTTTCTTACATTCTCTGACAATGTAGATATGGAGACACTACTGAGTGGACAATAGCTGGCAAAAAAGAACATGAAAAAAATTTTCTCCTTTGCATAACCTTAATTGATGTTGGCAGTGTAAATATTGGTACTTTGAAACTGTTAAGTGCATAATATATTTCAAAACAACTGAGTGATACTGAGATATGCAAATTTTTCTGTGTCTCATGTTCATGAGAACTGGGATTATTCTGGGATAAAGGAAATGAAAAGCACATGGATATGGTTACATGAAACATCTTACAGATTTTACTTGGAATGACAAACATCAATGTGAACTTACATGTGATTGATCTTTTTTATATAGTTATATATTTTGTGCATATATATATGTGTATATATATATACACACACACACACACATATATATATATATATATATATATATATATATATATATATATATATGCCAGTTGCAATGAGTATCCTTATTATAGTTTTTTCTTTTTTTTTTGGGAGAGGGACCAGGGTTCAAACTGATGACCTTGCACTTGCCAGGCAGGCAATTGTGCCATGGAGCTATCTCCCCAGCCCTGAGTATCCTTATTATAAAATAGATTATTTTGTCAAGGCAATGAGGGTTTCTCAGGTAAGTGGGTAACTCATATCTGAAGGAGGAAGCATCAACTTGCAGTTTCTCCTCACTGAGAGAGAAGGAAAGCTATGGATGTTACAGAGCCCTGTCAATAGAATGTAGGAACATGTGTCAAGAAGGGCTGGGGAGATAGCTCTGTGGTACAAGTGCCTGCCTGGCAAGTGCAAGGTCTTGAGTTCAAACCCCAGTTCTGAAAAAAAAAAAAGTGTCAAGATTCTACCACTTATCAGGAATTGAGAACTTTCAACTTCAATGAAGTTTAATTGTATAATATTTTGAAGCCAATTGAGAAGTTAAATATATGAGTACATAATTACTTTGGAAGATAAAACATAAATAGAACAAATTTAAACAATTTGATAAACTTTAAATAAATTTCACATTTTAACACTTTTTCTCATATTTTGACTTTTAAATAGAGAAGAATATGTTGCTCGGCCTTTGTTTTCAAACTATATTGTTAGATATATAAATACATTTCAAAAAACATTTTTCTTTAAGTGTGTTTGATCTAGTTAATGAAGAACAAAGGTAAAGTTATAGGTCTCAATGAGTTATTGGGTCTGAACATTGAACAGCGTCTTTTGCTAGCATACACTTCTTGAAGGAAGCACTCAAGTTTCAGTTATGGTCTTCAGAAAGGTGTCAAACAGAATAGTTCACACAGAGAGTGAGGGTTTGATCCCTGGGGCTGAGGTCCTGGCCCCAACCTCAAGGCACGCTAAAAGCACAGTTGAGACTGGGCATGGTGGCGTGCACATGTAATCCCACTTCTTGGGAGGCTGGAAATAGGTGGATCACTAATAGTCAAATCTAGTAGTGAGACCCTGAATACCCTGTTGATCTTTCCCTAAAATACAACAAACAAAGCAAAAACAAACAGAATAGTTCAAATCCATCTTAGTGTTGCTTCTCATTGCTGAGACAAAAGACATAACATATAAAATCTAAAGAGGAAAGGTTTATTTAGCTCTCAGTTTGTAGAATTTCAGTTTCTAATCTGTTGGTTCCAAAGCAGGGTTGAATCACAAGATGAGAAGAAGGGAGACAAGGGAGAAGACAAACCTTTCATATACATATTTTTTTCTAAATTAATTTTATTGATAGTCTTTGGCTATGCATAATGATCACATTCATTATAAGGAATTATAATGCACTTGTGTGTAATACATCTTTTTAAATTAATTTTAATGAGAAAAAAGATAAAATGGCAATGAAACAGTTTCAGAATAGGTTAGTAGGATGGTCACAATACTTAATACATCACATATTGTTGTCTTCATTGTAGTTATTCAGAGGACAAGATGCAGACACAATATCTTGTCTAAACACTATTAGTACAATTCTTTCTTCCCAATGAACTAAAAGAAAGTAGCTGTGTTTCTATCCTAACTCTCTTGGGTATACATATACATTTTTTCTCTCTTTTTTATATTAGGCTATTTTGCTCAGTTCAAGTTCATGCAATCTTTAGACTGCCTTGAAGTACGAAAAGGTCCTTTAAAGACTTCTACAAGCTGGGCGTGGTGGCTCACGCCTGTAATCCCAGTACTGGGGAGGCTGAGGCAGGAGGATTGGTGCGAGTTCGAGACCAGCCTGGGCTACAAAAGTGAGCTCAAGGACAGCCTCAACTGCATAACGAGACCCTATCTGAAAAAGACAAAAAAAAAAAAAAAAAAAGACTTCTACAAATACAGCTTCTCTAACACCCATATCTGACAAAATAAAATGAAAAAGAGGGATATGTTGGGAGTCACAAAGCTAGGAAATCAATAAAATATGCTTAGGTGGGACTTGGTCCAGTGCATAAAGCAAACAAGGTACCTCACTCCCGAGATGAACATCCTGTCCTGTTAAGGTTTGCTATGAGTCACTAGGCAGCCTAGAGTCCTGCATTACTAACTTCACAAAAGTGTGAATAAAGAACCTTTTGTTCTTTCCCTTATATTATACCCAAGCTACCAGAAGTAGAACGGGGTCAGACCAATTAGTGTACTGACTTAGTTACCATACATCCTAAATCCAAGAATCACACACTTTACTTTCAGCCACCTCTGTAAAAATTCACCCTATGACAATATGAAGACTAGATGGGAATTAACCCAAAGCATAACAAAACTTCTACACCTAGCAACAAGGTGCAAAAACATAAAGAGGTCATGGCTTATGTTGAATTGTATCATGATCATGCAACAAAAACAATTAAACAACACGAATGAAAATTTAAAACACCTTTCAAAATCTACAATTGAGACAATGTTCAGTTCTTCAAAATAAGAGTTGAACAGATAATTTAAAGAGACAAAGACAGGACACTTAAAGGAACAGATTAGACCATCATGTCTCATAATGTACACTTGTGTGATGAAATTATAAACTAACACAAGTGATTTATTTATACAGTAATATAACTAGTGGTTATTTTTGTAAAAAAAAAAAGCCTGCATAATTCCATTAGGAAATATGAAGGTTTTATGGTACATCTGTGTTATGGTTTATGACTAGTTGTCCCCCTAAAGCCTCATGCAATTTCTGAGTGGGGACTTCTAGTTTGAGACTTGATTCATGATCCCTGGGATTATGTGTTTTAGTACAGATCTAGAGTTTCAGACTTGATCCATGATCCCTGGGATTATGTGTTGTAGTACTGATGGGGATTATGGGTCTAAGTACTTCTGGGATTATGGGTGTAGCCTAAGGCAGATAGGTTGCAGCAGAGAGCCTGAATGTAATATAAAGAGATGGAGAAACAGACTCGCACTGTTGCTCTCTGGTCCCCTGGTTGGTCCGTTGCCTTGTTGCAATTGTTGCTGTTACACCACCATAAACTGGATGCTATCTGCCCAGTTCTGCTCAGTCTTGGGCCAGCCAAATATGGACTGAAACCTCCAGTAACTGTGAGCTAAATAAACCTTTCCTTCCTTCACTTTGAGTGTTGGGTAATTGTCCCAGAATCTAGTACAAAGTAATGAAGACAATCTGGAAAAATTCTATCTTTTAACACAAAGGGTGATTTAAAATGGTTAATATAAAATTTATCATATTCTATATATAGTATTTTCCTATACATAGAATACTGAAAAAGAAACATCAAAAAATTGAATATAAAATCGAGTACTACTCTATCTGTCCATCCGTCTATCTATCCATCCCTCCAAACAACCATCCATCCATTCGTGCATCCGTGCGTCCATCCGTGTGTCTGTCTGTCTATCTGTCTGTCTGTCTGTCTATCATCTTTCTACCTATCCATCTATGTGATAAGCTTGAGCAGTTGGTGGGAGGACGGAGACACTTTAAGGCCATAATATTAAGTGTAATGAATCAGAAACAAGCTAAATAGCACATAGTTGTTTTTTGTATGAGAAATGAAGTTATCAATACAGAGCAACATAAAATATACATAAGAGGAATTAGGGTGACAGATATTTCTATACTTCTCTAAAAGACGGGGATGAAGAGATGGAGGCAGGAGAGAGAAAGGGAAAGGAGATGAGAAGAAATTAAGATGCATTATGTACATGCACCACCTCCACAGTGAATTGCAGGCATTACAAGTAGGAATTAATAAAAACAAAACTGAATCAATAGAGAAGAGTTTTAAAAAGTCTCTCATAATTTAGACATTTATAGAAATAGCCATCAATTAGTAAGGGGAAGTTTTAAATACTATTTAGGGGTGTAAAACTTGTATTTGAATATTTTTCTGCTTTTTCTCTACACAATATATCATTCATTTAAATGAGAATAGAATATAGTGTTTTAAAAAATATGTAGCTCTTTTAAGCAAATACAGTGAATCACATTTTGCAAATACTGAAAAAAATCTAGCTCATTTACCTTGCTGATTCAAATATTAAGAAAAATAAGTTCTGATTTATCATCATTGGTAGCATGTTACAGATTTTTATTGATTTAAAAAGGATTGGAAATAATGTATCTGATTGCCAAAGCAAATTATATATATTTGTTTACTGGGAAAAATGCTAAGGATGAGTGTATCTATTTGTGTTCATGGAGGCCAATATACTCATAAGATTTCCTGGAGTTCTCAGAAAATAATAGCATAATGTGAGGCATTAGGCACATGAGTGCTAATGAATATAACGAAGCCAAATATATGCATTGTTTTAAGATGTTCTTTGTGAGATTATGCTGTCTTATCACAGTGTGTAAGTCCTGAGCTGTAATTTAACATCTGTAGGGCAAAGTTCTTATATTGAGTCAATATTTAAATGCAAGCTGAAAGGATAGCTATACATTATTTATTTAAAAATGATGTGGAGAATATAACATTATGTATTTTATGGAGATAATTGTCTGGTAATAAATAATTTCTGCTTTCTGTAATGAGAGATTATTTCTTAAAGTGATTTTAAAGAGAATAATATTATTTTTGGATCCCCAACTAAAACAAACAAAGTATAAAGATGTGCTTATTTTCATTAATGTGATTAATTTTGAAATTATATGAATGAATCATGACTCATGCTCTAGGAGTTTTAAAAAGTGATTTCAACTTTTCCATTTGGCCTTTTCAAAATAACACTGTCAACAGACTGAGAATTGTAAGACTGACAGGGGAATGTAGAATGAGACATAAAATGAAAAATCAGGCTTCAGAGACATGAGTGGCCAAAAGCAGACTTTGAACAGGGATCTCAAACATGATCTTAAATAAAAGAGAACTAGAATTGTATTTCATTAATTGCTAAAATTTGGGAGCTGTATTAATGACACTAAAGTTTTCTTGTTCTTACAATCTCATAAATTGCTTATTATAATTGTATATATACTGAACATTTTATTTAAAAAGATATTATCATTTGTTCAATGATTTGTAAACCACTTTTGCAAGACATTTCCATTGTAATATTGTGTTTATATAAAGATAAACATGAAACATTGCATGGTATTTGAGCTCTCAGTAAGTGTTAATTTTGCTAAAATTATTTTATAAAGCAAAACAACTGTCTCCTGCCTGCTAATTTTTCCCCTTATCTATCTATCCATCTATCTATCTATCTATCTATCTATCTATCTATCTATCTATCTATCTATCTTTCTATCTATCTATCTATTTTGTGGGATCAGGGTTCAAACTCACGGCCTTTCACTTGCCAGGCAGGCACTTACTTCACAGAGCTATCTCCCCAGCCCCCTCTTCCTCTTTTCAAAATATTCTTGTTCAATAAAAATTTACAAAGTTCTACCAAGGTGGATATAATTTTTTCAAAATAGATATCACATTTAGTCATAGGCATGTCTGAACTCTTTTAAGAAACAGCAAATTCCAAAGAAGAAAGAAAGAAAGAAGAGAAAAAATATTCAAGCATGATATTTTGAGGTATTTTGATACCCCTTAAAGCTCTTAGCAGAAAGTTGGGCACAGATTAGTCACTGAAATAAAATAGCAGGCATATAGTAGGAATATTATCATGAAATTCATCTACTTAACAACCATGGAATATGCTGCACTGAATTCCTCCACTATTAACATGTGCAAAGACTCATATGACTTCTGTCACTGTGAATCCCAAGCCATTTAATTTATATGTGACAGCTCTCAAGAACTTTTCTACTGCTACATTATTTTATGAACTACTTCCAATTATTTTCTCCACTCAGCTTGAAAAAAGATAAAATTCAAATTAAGAGCACAGCATTTTCATCTCTGAATAGAACAATTTCGACCTTGTTTGACATAGACATCTGTCTACTGTAAATCTGTAACAGGTTGGTAGCACAGATATCCCTAGACATTACTAATCTTCTGAGTACTTTATCTTCAATGTACACATATATAATAGAAAATTGAACTAAGAAGTCATGCACCCTTATAATTTCACTTTTCCCCTCTCTGATAGACATTCACCTTAATTCCAAGGTGATTCTCCATCCCCAGTTTCCTAAAAGAGCACATTTTATGGCAGAGGCTCCCTCCCATTATAATTCCAGGGCTCATCTGTGTGTGATGAATCATATTAAGATATGAACCGGGAAGATGAAGAGATAAGATTAGGAGCAGGGAAACAGCCCATAATATGATTAGACTTTAAAAAGTACCATATAACTCCAATGTAATGAGACATTTTGTAGTTTTCTGGAAGGTTCTTTTGAATATTCTTCTAAAGGAAATTATTAGAAGCCTTTGAACAATCTTAGCATAACTCAAAATATACTTTTAGGGAAAACTTGCATTTGGTGGTAAAATAATTTATGATATTAAGGAGATTATATTATTTCAATTACATGTTGTGCTCAGTAATAGAACTTTAAATGATCAATATTAACTTGGGTTTAGAGCACCGAGAGTGGAGTGATTTGTGCTGTTTCAATTCTTCATTGTTTAATAAAATTCTAACATAGAATCAGAAAAATAACTAAGCACATCAACTAATTAACTACTTAAAAGTGTTCTCAGCAAAAGTGCAGGTCAGTCACTAAAATTTGTCAGGAACACACCCAGAACCTCTTAAGTGTGGACATTGACTGTCAGAACCTACTTACGCCTTTTATTTTACAATCTCGCGCATTGTGCAAGAAAAATACCAATGGATTAATCAGACCATATCAAAGGCAGCATCTCATCTGGTGAGAATGCATGGTAATCAGTATGCACCCCAGTGACGTTTGTCTTCAGAAGGCCAAGATGAGTGACTGTAGGCGCTGGAATAGGGCTTTCACATGGGAAATTAGCTTAAAATTTCACTGCACGGGAGAATCTGCTTACACTTCTTAGGCAGAAAGGTTAGAGAATGAATTACGTTGCCTTGAACTTCAGGGATCTGTGAAAATGGCAAAAATAAGATGGGTCTAGGAGAAAGTTAGGTGCTATGCTAACTATAGTTAGCTTTTAAAAGCTTTTAAAAAATGATTGCTTTTAAAAATAACATTCATAGCTGGGCGTGGTGGCACACGCCTGTAATCCCAGCACTCGGGGGCTGAGGCAGGAGGATCGGTGAAAGTTAGAGACCAGCCTGGGCTACAAAAGTGAGCTCAAGGCCAGCCTGAAGTGCATAGCGAGACCCTGTCTCAAAACACACACACATACACACACACAAAATCATAATTAATATTCATAATTGTGTTGAGCACAAAGTTCATATCAAGTTGCAATATGAAACTTAAGTCACTTTTTTGTTTATGGTATGAATTTAATGATAGAACAGGAGACTTATATTTCAAATAGAGAAAATAGCACATCATACATCAGTGTTTCTGTTATGATTATAAATACATTAGAAAATCAATGAACAATAATGAGATTAACACAAGTGTTGGAGAAACTAATGATGTATGGAAGGGAGACTATAATTTTAGGAAGCAGTCCCTGATTCCAGAAGCTTTAACATTGTGGAGGGAGGCCAGGGTTTGAACTCATGACCTTACACTTGACAGGCAGGCACTTGTGTCACAGAGCTATCTCCCTGGCCCCTAATATTTATTTATCTATTGATTTATTTATGGTACTGGAGCTTCAACTCAGGAGCCTGCACTTGCCATGCAAGCTCTTATTCTACTGAGCTATTTCCCTAGCCCCAAGATTACAGAAACTTTAGAGGCACCAAAATGTATTATTGAGTCAAGAGGAATCAGTGATTAGGAACTTCCCAATGCCTTCAGTAGATGAGGGGCCACTCCAGAAATTGGGCAGGTTTATAAATTATATTTTGAGACAATTGAGCTATTTTCATACTTAATAGCTTTCACCTATTTATTTATTTAAGATTCTCTTAAATTTAGGATTGTAATTATCATTAAGTGAAATTTGGGATCCTATGGTGATAAATGAGTGTGATGTGTTCACTGAAGAAAGAAATGGAGCCCACACAATTTTATAAGGGAAGTAAACTCTTGAAAGTGCAGGGAGTGAATAATTCAGTCCAGAGTTCAGACTGCAAATTGTTGTCCTCAAGCAGTCTTCTGAGGAGGAAGCACACTGTGGAATATGGTTGCTAAACCTAAATCCCAAGGAAGAAGAAACTTGGATATTTCCAGAAAGAACTTATTGAGTCTCTACTAAGTGAAATCAAATAATAACTTTGAGAACTGTAAAATGATAGATGAATTTGTAGAATAGAGAATTTTAAATTTTTACGATGAAGAAAACTTAATCATTTTTGACAATATAGAACAAAGCTAATAATTAAACAGAACAGGTCTTATAACTCTAAAGACTGTAACCAACAGATTCTGTAATATATATATATTAATATATATATTAATATATATATATATATATACTCCGTAAAGAATCTGCCAGCTATATAGAATTATATAGATTATATGGATAATATTATATATATATATAATAGCGTGCTCAGCCTGCCCTGGGACTGGCATAACATGTGGTGCTGGGCATCAAACCACAGTCCCTGTGGTTGCCTAATTCTGCCTAAGCAGGTGCTTTACACCATTGAGCCATCTCATTAGCCTCATGTATATATATATATATATATATATATATATATATATATATATATATGGGGTGGGGATTTCTAAATTTAGAGATTAACTCATGATCCATGATTATATATGATATATGATATATGATATATGATATATGTTATATGTTATATGTTATATATTATATTATATATATAATTTCTACAGTTTAATCTTTTATTCCTTAATCTTCAAAGCTATATACAAACATAGTCATTTGATTAATCTAATTTTGATTAAGAATAATTGTTTTCCAGTAAGTCAATTTGTTTTAAAAATAATGCAAAACTATATTTCCAAGATATGAAAAAACATTAGCAAATCAATAATGCAACATAACTTTAGAAACTGAGTGTGTGATTTAAATAGATACTTCCCCAGCATGAATGGTTGCTAGGGGAATGCACATGTATAAGCATAAAGAGGTGCTCTTCCATATTCACTAAAATTAATCATCACCATCATAAATAAACAGTTGTAAGTATTCTCTGCAAATTTATTTGTGATAGCTTAAAGTTTGAACTAAGTGAAATTTCTATTAATTTATGAATCTAAATTTATAGATAAAGTTGGATAAATGGAAATATTAGGTGTACAGTGCTATATAATTTAGAAATAGAAAAGAATAAGTATATAATGCATGTAATAACATATCAAACTTCAAGAAATCAGGCAAAAAAACTTTTATATATTTCTTTTATATAATTCTATGTAAATCAATTGACAAGAGAAGTCATATTTATTTAATCATAAGTCAGGCTAATTTTTTTGTCTTTTTGAAACAGGGTCTCACTATGCAGTTCTGGCTGTCCTGGAGCTCACTTTTGTAGCCCAGGCTGGTCTCGAACTCACACCTGTTCTCCTGCCTCAGCCTCCCGAGTGCTGGGTGTGTGCCACCACGCCCGGCCAGTCAGGCTAATTTTTACTAAGAGCTTGGAATTGGAACAGAGATTGACTGCAAATGGATACAGAAAAATTCTTTAAATTGGCAGAATTATTCTAAATTTAGATTGCAGTATTGGCCACATTATCATAGATTTACGAAAGATCAATGAATTACATGATAAAAGGAGTTGAAATTTACTGTAAGTAAATTGTAGCTCTACAAAAATTTAAAAATCAATAATAAATTAGAAGTAGACGGTGGGCTGCAAAATTTTCAAGTAAAATTGAGAGCTACAATTCATTTTGTGAACTGATGTATGAAATATAAAAGTCATACATTAATCTATAAAATATATTATTGCTATGGCTTGTGTCAAGCTTCATGTAGTCCTGGGGTGAGAACTTCTAAATTCTGAGATTAATTCATGATCCACTGGGATTATGGGTTTTAATACTGCTTGGATCATGGGTGTGAGTACAACACCCAGCCTGGGGACATATAGCATGAGTGCAAATTAAGAGAGACAGACTTCCTGTCTATAGCTATTGTTGCTGTTACTGCTTCCTTGACTCCTCTTCCTCTTTGTCACTGCCATGAACTGCTGCCCTCTGTCATGTGCCACTCTGCCTTGGAGCCAGATATGTATGGACTGAAGCCTCCAGTAACTGTAGTTATACAAACCTTTACCTTTTGTTCCTTCATTTTGGGTGTTGGGTATTTGTCCCAGCAACAAAAGAAGAGTTACTGGGATAGTTATGTAAATATAGAATGATTTTTTCTACCAGGTATTAATATTTACAGCCAAGAAGTTTTGTAAATTCACTCGTAATACATCCATTTAATATCTGTCATTTAAGTTAATAGATCATTCTATTTACAGAAATCAAAATTAATTCTTTTCCAACATGCTATTTTCCCTCAAATGAAATACATATGACATTGATGGTCAGAAATTATATAGGGGTAAATAAATATTATCTTAAGTGAGTGAAATCAATCCAGCAAAAAACAACACATTCATTTGGCATATATATATATATATATATATATATATATATATATATATATATAACCTTTTAACTCTGAATTTTATTCATTTATTTTAAAAAATCTTTATTTATTTATTTATTCATTTATTTATTTATTTATTTTTGTCTTTTTGAGACAGGGTCTCTCTATGCAGTTGAGGCTGTCCTTGAGCTCAGTTTTGTAGCCCAGGCTGGCCTTGAACTCGCACCAATACTCCTGCCTCAGCCTCCCGAGTGCTGGGATTACAGGCATGAGCTACCACGCCCAGGTATAAAAAAATCTTGATTTACACATAATTAAGCAAGCTTCTCATTGAGGGATATTAAGATTGAGGTATTCGTTTTTTTTTTTTTTTTTTTTTTTGTCTTTTTGAGATAGGGTCTTGCTATGCAGCTCAGGCTGGCCTTGAGCTCATTTTTGTAGCCCAGTCTGGTCTGGAACTCACACTGATCCTCCTGCCTCAGCCTCCCAAGTGCTGGAATTACAGACATGCACCACCACACCTGGGTAAGATTGAGTTATTCTTAAATAAAAAGTCTATGAAAAGAGTCTAAATACATGTGTTCAAACTGCCTATGTTCTTATGTTCCTTCAACAATTCATTTTATCTTGGGTTTCATAGTTTCTTTTTGAAATTAAAATATATTTTGAGTTACATATTTGTTCTAATATATATGGATATTGTTATGTGTTACATATATATATATATATATATATATATATATATATATAATAGACTTTTGTAAATAGAAAATGGGTGCAACTAACGACTGTATTGGTAAGGAAAATAAATCAGACCCACAAGTGTGAACATCGTATTATTCCATTAATGTTAGAACCTGAAAACGTAAATAAAATCAGAAAGTTATAATAGATACTGTAAAAGAGAAGTAATTTTTTTCAGTGGAAAGTAAAACTGAAATGAGGAAAAGGACAAAAATATGAAGGGAAAAAGACATATTGATGCCTGAATGCGCGACATTTTGGATAATTGTGCTGTCAATTTCTGCTGGTCTCTTGAAAGGAGCAATTAATGCTTAACATTTTTTTTTTGTTTTTATTATTTTTTAGTATGTTATACCTTTTTGTTGGTGTTTTTTTGTTTCTTTCTTTTAACCAATTTTGCACATTTACATCTGGTAACCTAAAGAACTACTTTGAAGATAACATCATTCAATACAGCAACTGTTGTTGAATTCCTATTATTTGATGAAAATTTTTATCATTTCTAATGCATCTTTTATAAGGGCCAGGGAGACAACTCAGTAGAGTAAGCACTTGCCTGGCAAGTGCAGGGTCCTGAGTTCAATCTCTAGTACTGCAAAAATAAATAAATTCATACTAATGCATCTTTTATAATTTTGTATGGTTTCAAAATAAATATTACATATAGTTTTTATCATACAAGTTTAATACATATTTATTTATTGTATTAGAAATGAAAAGTGCTTTATAATCTCTCTATAAATTTTTTTACATACTGAAAATCATGTGTATAAGGCAAAAAATGTGTAATAACAACCAACGATAACTACAACAGGATGGAATCTCAAGGTAACAGTTAAAAATAGACATTTTTTTATACTCAATAAGGGTGTAATCATCATCTGTCATAAGATGTCCGAGGTACTTTTCTCTTGTTGCTGGGCCAAAATACCCAACATCCAGAATGAAGGAAGAAAAGGTTTATTTCGCTTGCAGTTTCTGGAGTTTTCAGTCCATATTTTTCTGGTTTCAACACAGGGTGGTACATGGCAGCAGAAATCAGAAAAATAGCAAAAGCAAAAAGGGAGGTTCACTGATGGAGGGCAAACCTCTCTCTTATATCGCATTCTGGCTCTCTTCCTCAGGACGAGTGTAACACTCACACCCACAATACCAGCACTGGATCATAATTTAATCACAAACTCAAAATGCTGCCCCATAACTGCATGAGCCTTTGTGGCGACATGAAACACAAACATAGCAGATGAGTACTGCTTAAACCTAGAAAACAGTAGCCAATTTAGAAAGATATCATGAGTGATACTTTAGGGTAGAGAGACAGTGACTATATAATTTATATATGTGCTATATTATACAAATATAACATATGTAAATATAGCGTACTTGGAAACTTTAATTTACTATGATAAAGTCATACTTATTCATATGTTAGTTAAATGACATCCTATTTTAATTTTGAAAATTAAAACAAGAAAAAATAACTAGAAGAAAATGACAGTAACACAACTATGCATATGTTACAGATTTTCTAAATAGGAATAACTAATTAACAATGGTTGTTATATTATCTATTTTTAACACCAAATCTGTTGCTCAGATTAACAGATAGTCATGCAAGATTGAACAAATAATTGAATATAAATATTTACTTTCAAGATTTTCACATGACCTTTTAAACCTCTGTCTGAATAGAATTCTTTTTTTATTGTAAGGGATGTAATTGATCATGTAAAATAAGATTTCAGAGAAAGAGTCTAATCAACATCACCTAAGAAAACTCTTGGAGCTTTTCTCAATCCAGAACATCAAAATTTCCAAAAAATTGCTCAAACAAGAAAATATAGTCCAGTATTAACTGCACAAATGTTTTTATATGAGTAATAGGATGAAATGCTACTAATTACTTATTTATTTATTAAAAACATAGTAATTTGAGAGATGAAAACAAGAGACTATTCTCTTTAATTGGAAAATTTCCTTTTATTGCAATCTGATTGTCTTCAGTGAAAATTTCCATATTTAATTCATTGCACTTAATTAATATTGTCTCTCTTAAAATATTAACATAGATCACATACATCTCATTTTCGTGAAAAAAAGACAATGGACTGATGTCAACATCAAGATAGATTGGGCTGGAACTATCTGGAGATGTTGTTGAAGCAATGATCTCTGAACTTCTACAAACAATTACATATTTCCTAGAATCAAAATAAAATATAGAAGATCTAATCAAAATGTGTTTAAGACATAATGGAAATTATTATATGGATATAGAAGAGAAATAAAAGAATATCTGGGTAAATTGATAGCAGAGTAGAATGATAGAGACTTGGATCCACAAACTTGCATAATGATCAGTAGAATTTACTGAGTCTGAGTACCAGAGTGAACATAGATTCACAAAAGGAAAGAAAACAAAGAACAGAAATCCGTGTGACAATAAGAAAAGGTTGTATCTCTAATGTGGATCCCCAGATAATGAGAGAAATATTATAAGCTAAAAGACTAAGCTGAAAGTTTATTTTTATAAACCACCTACATTACTTGAAAATTATAAAGTTATAGAATTAAAAAGCACACAAGACTACACACACACACACACACACACACACACACACACACACACACACACACACACAAATACATGGCAGTTTACATCAGGGTTAAACTTCCAAAAAGTAGAGACAGAAAATCTTGAAAACGGCCAGGGAGAAATCACCATTCCCTTTCTGAGAACACTAATTGGAATGACAGTGGATTTATCAACAGACCATGGAGCCTGGAAGAAAGCCACACATTTTTCAAGCGCTGAAAGTACAGAAATGTCAGACGTGAGTTGTATATCCTTCAGGAATTAAGGGGAAATGAAAACATTCTCAGATAAAGGAATTTTATCTGAGAAAAAGAGAACAACAACTTTTCATTATTAGACCAATTCTGAAACAACGACTACCAGAAGTTCTTTGGACAGAAAAAAAAAATTACAAATCAAGGAAGCTTGGACATTCACAATAGAGAAGAGAAAGGCCAGAAATGTGCTACATACATACATTAGTCTATTCTCCAAAGTTTTATACTATATATTCAAATATTTAAAATAAAAATAATACCACCAATACTATTAACTTAGGCTTCTCTGTTGAACACAGTACCTTATGCACCCTACCCAAAGTAGAAGAGAATTATTTTGTCCTACAGTCAGCTGGCCCCAAAGCAGAAAGGCCATGGTACAAGACAAGATAGCAGAGAAAGATGGTAAAGTGTGAGGAGGAAGATACATCCTCTCAAGTCACAAGCCTAGTCATTCACTATTAACCAGGACTCCTGTCCTAATAGCACCTAAATTCCAGACTCATTAATACATAAATGCATGGATGGGTAGTTATGTACCATGGCTAGTACCTTTCCAAAACTTTACCTCTGAACACATAAAGATTTTTTTAGGGGGAGGGAGCCTATAGCTAATACAATCTGGGAAAAAAGGATATTAAATTGTATAAGGGGACTGAACTGGAAGAAAGGTCTGAATACTTCTGTAACTGACACTTACAGGCTAGATTTGCAGAGAACTAAAAGCTAGATAACACACAACATCTATGCCTTCATTTTGTATATCTTTATTATTACCTGAAGGCTGGGTTAGATCCTTGTTTCATATGTATGAAAAACACATAAGAAATGTGAATAATATAAAGCTACTAGCCCTAAATTTGGCTAGTCTCAAAAGACCAGAATATGAGTACTTAAAATAACTTTAAGTATTTTCAGGGTTATTCAAATTCTAGCTTTTACTATATCCAATTCCACTCCCCCTGGAGGCCTAGATGATTCTAGTTATTTTAAATTCATAATCATGGGGTCTGTGAGATAACTCAGTGGTCTAAAGTGCCTGCTTAGGCAAACTTAGGCAAAGCAAAGGGACTGCAGTTTGATCCCTGGCACCACATGTCATGCCAGCCCTGCCCCAAGGGCAGGTGGAGAAGGCCACAAAGATAAATTAAAAAATAAAAAATAAATAAATTCATAATCACCACAGATATCAGAAAAGGCAAACACTAAACAAAATACCCACTGATGAAGCTGTCACCTACCAGGCAGGGCAATTGCCTCATGGTGGAGACTGAAGCTGTCACTGAAAGAGGAACTGTCACCTTATGTTGGGAACTAACTTGTCTTCTTGTGTAATTATGTCTCCCTACGGGCCTAACAGAATTGGTGTTGAGTTACTTTTTCCCAGACCATGGCTTGATCAGTGGCACTTACATCATGAGCCATACAGTCAGGGGCTCCACCTTTACAAATCCTTGCCATTTACTGTTCCTTGTCATTATTCTCCTTTCTAAAGAAACTCCAAAGTTTTTGTCATGCCCATGAAGGTGATTAAAGCTTCTTACCTGCCCTTCACTGATGCAGACTTCCATTGGCATTTTTGGGATGGTGGCCAAGTCTGGTCTATTCAGAACATGGAGCCTGGTTTTTGTCCCAGAACTCTGATAGTATGCTTCTTGAAAGGGTAAAGCATAGCTATTGCTGTATAGTACTGATTCACACTTGTGCATAGTGATAGTAAGAGTCTCTATTAAAAAAAATATACGAAATAATACATTTTTACATTCCTGAGTTTAATTCTAATATAGAAAAGGAAATTAAAATAGTGGTACAGAGTGAATGATTTATAATTACAGTTTTAAACTTTTAAGAGAAATACAGATTCCTCAGAAATAAAACTACAAATGTTTAGCCAAAGCCAAAAACACAATACAAAGGCTATTAGACTCTAAAAACTGGAGACATTTTATTTGTGAATATTTCACCTCTAGTTAAAATGTTTACTCAAATATTGTCTAATTAAAAATTGAGTAAATGGAAAACTATTTAGTCATATATTGTGATGAACATTTAAATAACAGTTAACATGATTTTCTATACTCTTTTCTGAAAAATGCAAAAGAGAAAACGTTTTTCTGACATATTCTCCATGGGTGAGGTTGCACTTATGCCCAAACTAGATAAAGACATCACAAGAACTCTGCAAACTACTATCTTTTATGACTAGAGATGAGAAAATCTTCAATAGCAAATAAAATCTATCAACCTGAAATAAGCATAACATATGATTTTCAAGTGACATTTACTGCTGGGATGTAAGATTCGTTTTACAATCAAAAGTCAATTAATGTGATGTATGGTATTAATTGAATGGGAGGAGGAATAATGATCACCTGGTAGATGTGCAAAAATTATTTAATCCAAAACAACAACTTTTACTGATAGGAACACTCTATAAACTTTGTCTCATGCTGGAAAAGACCATTAATGAAAAATATATCTAGAATGTATTCAACATAATTAGTAATGTAAACTGAATACAGATGTTCCTTGCTTAATGACCAACTTTCATTCCTCTGACAAGGTTGTTAAATGAATTTGTAGCTAAAGGAGGAATTGAATATAGCATATATGTTACAATATTCAGAATAAAGAAATGGTCAAAGCATACCCCAACTTGATGGCTTTGCTTCTATTTTTATAACTTTTAATGCAGTACTGCAAGATATAGCAGAACATAAAACTACAGTACTAAACTAGAGGGTACAACTAGCAAAAATTATAGTATTATACTGTGGAAGAAGTCACTAATAGATTGCACTGTTGCTCAAATTCCCACCTTGTAAGTCTGAACAGCCTTTCTTGGTTACAAATCCAAACAGGTGATATAACATTGATCATTAAGAAGTGTCTTTGTTTGTCCTTTAAATTCAGGAACAGTAAGATGGAGCCCACTTTTGCTACTTCTCTTTTTGTTCTTAATGTATTTGGTTGCTGAAGGGTCTCACTGCGCAGGTTGGACTCAGTGATTCTCCTGCTTTCAGCCTCCCCAGTTCTGTGTCATGTTCTTCCCAGTCATGTGTCACTACACCTGAACTCTGGCTGGTTCAACTCACCCTATGGATGGGGCTGGGGCTGTGGAGATTGAATTGCAGTCTCTGGGCTTGAGTAAACTTACTTCTTCAGGCATATTAGTCTGCTGAGTTATCTCGCTGACTCAGTACTTCTGTTTAACATGATATTACAGGCTTCAGAGATAATAAGGTAAGAAAAATAAACACACGATATATCCCTTTCTAACTTAAAGTAATCCTATTTGTAAATGTAAATGATATTATCTTGTGCATAACTACCCTAAAGAAGGTACTAAAAATATTAGGACTAATAAATAAATAAGAGTAGCATGTAAGATCTATATAAAATATCGATTGGATTGTTATACATAGGTAATGAACATTCTATGAACAAAGCTTTAAAAATTCTATTTATAATAGCATTAAAATAAAATATTTAGCTATAAATTTATCAACCACATTTTTGAATTTAATTATTTTAACTGAAATCTCTGGTTTGTATATATTTAATCCACTCAGGCTAAACTTGAAGACAGGGAAATCGACGTGCATTCAATAAGAAGACCCAGCGGACCTCTGGGCATCAGGTTACCAACACAACACTATATTTTATCTATTTGGAAAATCTTCACTCTATGACAGCTCCATGGTGTCTACACAGGTTTTCCAGAGCCCCAGTTGACTTAGGTCCCATGTCCAATAGCTCAGAAAAAGTCTGAGTATTCTCTGTCTTGATAGCAGGCACTCTAATGCCTAAGGATAATCCTGTGGGAGGCTGTTTGGCTCATTCTTGTTAGGATTGGAGGGAAAGCATCAAAAGAATTAGCTTATTTTTTGTTTAATCAATGTACTCTCCTTTTGAAAACTGGTTCCTTTCTAAAAACTAAATGAAATACTGTACTGAAATATGGTTCTATGATAAGCTTCCTGGTGACAGATTTTGATATTTTGGCTGTATATGTCAATCAAAACCCTCAGCTTTTGTCTGTGTCAGCCCTAGTAACATCAGCTTTTCAGGGGGTTTTACGGGGTCAAAGCACCTTACTCTGATTGCTGCTTTTGCTGTACATTCTATCAGTTTCACTTATCTTATTGTAGATAGTGTTCTTCAACATGGGGGAATTTGCTTACTTTTACCACCCTTTAAAAATTTAAGAAGCTTTCTCAGTCCACTGATGCACAGAGGCAGATCCTTCTCCAGATTTGGCCCCAGGCTACAGTTTGTTGAAACTCACTTTAATGAGAGAAGAATAAATCAGGAAGTAGAATCTCTGGTCTCACTTCATACATTATTTTTAGCATTCAAATCACTTTCCAATTCCCTCAGTACTTTGTCAAATAAATTCTAGTATTCCCACTTCATTTTCACAGGTATTATCAATATTGAACCTTAAGGAGTCAACACTGACATACATTAGAAAAGATGATAGATCCTAAATAATAGATTATGTCCATGCTAATGAACTACCTTTGCGTGCTTTCCATATCTCTATCCAGAGAACTCATGGAAGACTCTGACAGTTCTATTTTTTTTGCTGGTATGTTTTATACAAATCCTTCAATTATTTCATTTCATGGAGAAGCACTTCCTCTGGTCAGGAACTACATTATTTTCCTTAGGTCAAGTTGATCCTTTCATTGGTCAGCAACCAAAGGAAGAAAATAGTTTTTAGGAGAGTTGCCAGGCAAAGAGAAATTAATATCCTCCAGCAAAAGACTTTGTGATCTTTTAGATCTCCTAGAGCATTTGATATCCAAAGTTGCTATGCACATCCATCCAAATATCTTCTTCCTATTCTCTCAGTGAATCACTTCTATCTGTAGTGACTTGATTTTAACAGAAGAAAGAGTATATTCAATTTCCTTTGATGAATTGCACACGTGGCCTGGTAATCTTAGAGTTTACCCTCTAGATACACAGCAGAGTTTTCTTTAAATATTTCAGTGTTAGGTTGGTGACATCCGTAGGATCTGGTGATGATTGAATAACTTCATTTGTCATTTCTTTACTTTATGATTCCTAATGCACTTACCAAAACCACTTGAGTTTTATAAACTATAATTTCAGTGGCTAAAATATTTCAATTTCTGAGACTATTGGGAATATAAGTCTTGTGTTTCAACCTATGATTTTTGTTGAACCACTTAAGCAAATTAACAATTTGGATGATGCTGTAGATGCCATGACTTACCATGACCACAATAAAAACAGTGGGATACAGAAGTGAGAAATCCACCCATGATGCCACACTCACAAGAGTATTGAGCTTACTGCAACAAGACAGCAAGGACTCTTCATCTCATGATGCTCCAAGTGGGTCATAGGCATCACTAGTGTCGTCCATGGTTTCCTCACCTCAGATCTGAGGTAGGGTAAGAGCTAAAGCTTCTGTCTGAGCATCGCCTGGAGGGAGCAGAAACTTCTAGTATGTCTGTCCTTCTCCCCTGGGAGTTGTGACTCAGTTTTTAAAATTTCAAACAAAATCTTAATTTTTACTTGAAAGAGGATTTATTTTTGCTTAATTCTATTTTTATTTTTGGGGGACTGGGGTTCAAACTCATGACCTTGCACTTGTCAGGCTTAATTCTATTTTTAATTCTCAAGTAATAAGTGTCTCGTAGGATATAATGCAATGTGCTGATTTATATTTAATGTTTCAAGTGATCAAACCAGTCAAATTATGATATATCCATCGTCTCTTGTACTTTTCAAAGGGTTAAGTATGAAGAATTTTTTTGGCACGTTGTATAATAGAATATTAAAAAAATATTAACTTCTCTGTCAGTAATGTGCTCAATCACTAACAGATGTGGGTTAATACAATGTTTTGTATATATTTGTGTTTTTTTAACTTTTTCAAAAAATACATTTGGTATAGAGTCTTACTATGCAGCTCAGACTCATGGCCCTCCTGATTTAAGCCACCCTAGCATTGGGTTACATGCATGTGCCAACAAGGCCAGTCTCAGTGGCCAGCTCAGTGCACCTAGGAAATCAAACCCTGGTCCCTGTGCTTGCCTAAGCAGGCACTTAGTCTGCTGAGCCATCTTGCTGACCTTTTATGTATATTTTACAAAGTATGTTTTTTCTTGTTAAATAGTAGCAGAATTTTTTTAAAAAAAATAGGATCAAATTTTAACAATAATTAGAATGATGGTTTCTTCAAATTTTCTTGTATTTATAAGATCATGTTAACTCTATTTTAAAAAAGAAACATCTCTTTATGTTCTGCACTTTTTATTGAAGAATTTTCTACTGTAGCAAATATCTACTTTAAAGTCAACTAGTCTGTACATGCATTTAGACACATTCTATATTTGAAAATATGTTTTATAACTTTTTATAAACCCTATACGAATACTTGTATAAAATTGTTATTGTTTTTATTACGAATATTTGTATAATACTGTTATTGTTTTTATTACAACCATTTGAGAAATTTTGTGCTAATTTTTGAAAATAAAACTTCTTGAAATAAAATAAAAGATACTAAGGACTTAATTATACCAAGACATATGAAGAAATGTATAAGATTATCAGTAAGATTTGACAATTCAAGGCATAGAGAATATATCGATATACTCTAATTTCCTGATAGTGGATGGAGTCTTAAGAACTAGTAACATTAATGTCCCTGTTATATGATCATAATATAGATACTAGAAGCATAGAGAACCTATTGAAATAAAAGATGAGATTATGCGTTTTGCCAATTTGTTAGAATACAAATATAGCAGAATTTGAGCAAATAGATCTGTGTAATTCAACTGACTGAAGGGAGATTCTTACAGGCAATGAGATAGAATAAGAAAGGTATCATCACTGAATCTCCATAATAAATACAAATAAAAATCTACTAAAAATGTTAAAGAATATATTTAGGAACTTAACTCTCTGATCACTAGTTATTGCCCTGTAAGGATCTGAATAGTGACACTTGACTTCTTTATGGGTTTTTTGATAAATGAAATGATACATATTTTTCACATCTATTCTATATTTCATTCAAGCATCAGTTTATTAAGTAAAGGCTAATGACATTCATTGATGAAGATTTATAGATATTTGTTCAAATTTATTTGCTTAATATATATGTACATATATAGGTATATTCATGTTTCCTACTAAAAACATATCTCCTGTTATGTACACCTAATAACACCATCTCATGTCAGAAAAGCAAGAAGCACATGTGACTAAAATTGTCCTAAAGGCTTTAAAAATTATGGGAAGGGAAATGAGTAGACAACAAACTTCTGACGGGTCAATGAAATTCCAGAAAATGTTTCTTTAAAGGAAAGATGGATAAAAAATAAAATAAAATAAAGATGGGTAAAAGACTACATATTTTACTGATAAAATAAAGCTTAGTATTAGAAGTAATACTGACATATCTGTAAGGTTTTGAAAGACCATTTCACCAGGAAAACAGTCAACAGGGTTTATGTCACTCAGAAAGGGCACATCCACAAGAGCCCTTTCAGGGCAGGAGGACAAGAAAACTTTGAAAGTCACCATTATGTCTCTAAATTTTATTTCAAGATCGTGCATAATCTGTGAAGAATTATTATCAAGTCTTTTGTTTGCCTATGCATTTTTTTTTTTTTTTTTGTGGGACCAGGTTTCGAACTCACGACCTTGCACTTACCCAGCAGGCACTTGTGCCTCGGAGCTATCTCCCCAGCCCCTGCCTATTCATTTCTGAAAAAAAAATGTGTTCAAAAATGTTCCTGATACTATACTTATAAAACCAAAATCATTTTGCTACTCAAAATAGCTTTGTTTCCCAAACATTTCCGTTTTTCATCAAATTATCAGTCTTCAGTCTTCACTTTTTCATAAATGAATTCATGAATTATTTACTGGAAAAGAAACAGTCCTATCACAGTGATATTACTCAGACTATAATGCTTCCATTTTAGAGTTCCATATATCTTAAGTAATTATGAAAGATACTTGAGAAAAAAGTGCAAATTTTATAAGATTCTGTGGAACGATGGTTTTGGGGCTAAAACTGATCATTACATGAGAAATAATTTTGTTTTTATTTATTTTTTATGTTTTTTCTGTTAAAGCCAGAATTAAGAAAGGCACATGATAGACCATGGATTTATAGTTAGAAATAATAAAAATATCAAAGATAGTTATGGTTAGTTATGGAGGTTATGTATCAGACACTAATTCTTGACCATACGAACAGGGTTAGATATATAATGAAGAGTATAGAGAAAGGAGAGGGCATTTGACGAGGGTAACTTAAAAATGCTCCAAAACCAAAGAAACTTTGAAATTTGGACATAAAACCTCTGTAGAGTGGGCTTGCAGGAACATTTGGTTCAAGGTTTTCCTTGTACTATTAGGGTTGTCTTCATATCAGATTGTTCATGATGCACTGATTTGGAAGAATGTAGAGCCAACACTAGAGCTTTTGTAAATGGAAAGATGGAGAAATGTGGGAGAAATGGAAATGAAAAGGGCCATAGAAAGAATTCAGAGGTGTTATGAGCATGTACTCACTTTTCAGGATGTATGCAATCATTATCTACTATAAATTTACATTAATAAAAATAAAAATAAAATAAAAAAAAACAGCTATTGGAGCCTATAGTATATTGGTCCTGGAATATCCACTAGACACCCAAGTCAGCCTATTGGGTCAGCTTTCATATAGACAGGTATAGTATTTACATATATTACCTTCCTCTAGTGTATTTTAATTTACAGTTTCCTTAAATTAGACAATTCAATGTAAATCCAACATAAATGTTTTATATTATATTATTTATAGAATAATTTTAAGGAAATAATGCCTGCATTTTTCAGTATAGGTGTAAATGTTTCTTCCTGTTGTTGAAATATTTTTAGCCAAGGTTGGTGGTGTCTATTGATGTAGCATCTTGGGTAACCTGGATGACTGAAATTGATAAGCTGGGCCTTGATTGTGAACTAGCTTCTTACTGTTTTGAGCTAAAATGAGGAAGTGATTGTTCCTTTGACTGCATAATAGGATGTAACACCAAGGTTTATTAGTGTCTTTTATGATGGGAGTAGAGTTTGTACTCAATATGTGAAAATGGGGAGAAAAAATGCTAGACAGACAATCTTAAAAGAGGAAAAATTATGTGCAATCAATAGATGTTCTGGTAAAAGTATAATGAGATAATTAAGACTTATTTGTTCTAGTAAATCCTTGGTTTATTTTAACAAAGAAGATTACAAACACCAGGCTATCTATCTAGATCTATATATGTATATCTATTGAAATATATATATATATATATATATATATATATATATATATATATAATTTATAAATCTGGTGATTATAACTCATGTATGTTTATGGTTGTTACACAAACATAAACTGGTGTAAGTGTTGTATATTTCATTGTGTCAAAGGGGCCTTAATTTTTGGGACATGTTATAATAAAGACCATGATTGGAAATTATAGCACCAGCTGTCTTAAATGGCTCCTCCTAAATTATTAAAAGATGATGGAAAATGCAGTAAGGGAATGATAATTAGAATTCAGTTTTTGGACTTAAAAAATTCTCACGTTATTTGTAGTGTTTACTTTTTTAAACATAGAAAGATGGCCCAAATAGAAACAACTCAATGCATGCTACAGTGAAGAAATTAGCAAACACTCTTTCTTCTCAGGAAAAAGTCCAAAGCAATCCAAGGAATATTATTAGGAAAAGGAATTTCCCAGACATAATTTTTTTTGGGGGGGAACCTGGGTTTGAACTCACAACCTTGCACTTGTGCCACGGAGCTATCTCCATGGCCCCAATTATAAATTTTATAGAGGTAATTTTTCTACATGCGAACAGTTCTGAAAGTACTATAGCTAATGATCTGAGCTGAAAGACATGATCAATAGTAGACACTGTGATCCCTGAGGAAATAGTATCAAGTAAGGTCATATGGAAAGGCAGAGAAATAATGTTTATATAATTGTTTATTTCAATAAGCCCAAACCAGGTTATTGGAAGAGCTTTATATTTGAACTTATATCGTACATTTTAGGAGGCAAGTAATAGTGCCATTACTATGCTAAAGCATTTGACATGAATTTATAATTCTATTATAATTTAGCTTTAAATTAAAAACTAAATTAAAGTAATTTTATTTCAATTCTCAGTTAAAGACAAACTTAGAGACTGTTACTATGAGCCTAGAACGCCTCAAACATTTGGTTTGAAAGTTTATCCATATATTCTTAATAAAAGATAATATAATTTCATGTGCAAATAGAGCATAAATTATTTACTCAGCAAATTATAAAGGGCCCATTGTTCAAACCAAATAAGACAGATATGAGCTATGACCAACCAGGTTGTCTCCACCTCCCTTCAGGTGTCCTTTTGTCTTGCAATAAATGTAACTTGGTTATGGAGAAGGGCATTTCTGGTCCTAGTAGCTGCCCTGACTCTCCAGAGTGTCTCTAACTCTGCCTGTTGGTTTCTCTCAGATACACACACACACACACACACACACACACACACACACACACACACTCATACATACCAACAAAGGTCTTCAGAAGTAGTTATAATTTTGTTTTTGAATATTTTATTAATTTGTAATTTATCTCAAATGAAAGACACTATAAAAAAACCAAATTGCTTTGCTTAAGGTAAATTGTAAGCATAAATTCCATTGGCCATGCCATGGGGACAGTGATGAGGCATAAATCAACAGTGCATGAACACTGATGTCTATTTGAGCTAAATGAAGATGATCAAAGATTGACTTTAAGGGTTGGTGAGATAGCTCTGTGGCACAAGTGCCTGCTTGCAAAGTGCAAGGTCATGAGTTTGAACCCTGGTGCCACCAAAAAAAAAAAAAAGAAAAAAAAAAAGACCTTAAAATTGATATACTCTCATCTAATAATTATACTAAAGAAGAAGATATAAAGAACCATTATGGGTAAATTACAACTTGGGGTCAGTAGAAAATGAGAACGTTTATTATAAACACAGAGATCAAAAATATAAAGAACAAGAATGAAACCCTGATATGACATTTTGTGTGAAACAATTTTCTATCCAGAGTAAGCAAGTTTCTCCAAGGTTTTGGCTAACTATCCGCATTCCAAAATCAGTTGTGTCTATAGCAACTGAGAACTTTTAGATGGATTCCGCTTATTAGAGAACTCTTTAGTTGTATGGAATTCTGAAATACTTCTTCAGTTATGAAGTGTGATAAGTTCCCTGAGGATTCATTGCTAGGTTTGGTCTTCATAGCATCTAATATAATTTCTTCCAAGGAGGCTAAGAATAATCATTGATACTTTATTTCAGTAAATGAAACCTCCTAATTATCATGACCATGCTGCATAGTGTGATCTCTTACACAATAGTCTTACACTTTCAGTGAGTGGGCTGAGTACAGTAGTTGCAATGCTTTTCCATGTCTATGAGCAATAAGGTAGAATTTAGTAATCATAACACTCTTGAATGTGCACTTTAATTACTAACCATAAGAACGTAACAGTTGTCCTGATGTTGTAGGCTGTGTATGCACAAGGAATGCTTGGAGTCTTCTTGGGCAAGGAAACTAAAGGGTTTATAAAAATGTTATTAATTTTATTTTAAAGACACCACTGATTATTTAAATATTTTCAGAGAATTATGCTTGTCAAAAGTAATGTAATGTTTGAGTAAGGAATAAAGCTTATATGATTCATTTTTAAAACTTCTCATAAACTGTGTTGAGATCACTTTATGTAAAACTTTTAATCCCGAAAGTTGGAAATAAAAAAAAAATCAAACTGTTCTAAGGTTGTAGAATTAAGGCAAGAAAATACTTTAATCCACCTGAAAATTGACAGATATTAATAGAAAATATATTCAAACACCAATATGAAAATGACAAAGATCTATTTAATGATGTTGAGAAGACCCTTAAGTCTGTGATTCATGATGCTTCACTTTCATAATTTTGAATAGATATATTTTGAAATTTGACGCACCATAAAATAGCTTACATTACCATTTTGAAGCTTTATGTGGAAGTCAACTTAAGATAGTAATGTAGGGGGCTGGAGAGATAGCTCTGTGGCACAAGTGCCTGCCTGGCAAGTGCAAGATCATGAGTTCAAATCCCGGTCACACACACACAAAAAAAAGAACAACAACAAAAAAAAAAAAAAAAAAAAAAAAAAAAAAAAAAAAAAAAAAAAAAAAAAAAAAAAAAAAAAAAAAAAAAAAAAAAAAAAAAAAAAAAAAAAAAAACACCCAGATAGTAATGGATTTTGATGTGCCATGATGAACAGCTTAGCTAGTATGGAGTTGGAATCTGCTGGTGCCTCTGGATTAGTTCTCTACAACTGTGATATTGAAATACCAAGTACAGAAATGTGGGTAGCTTAAGTAACAAATTTGATTATCAGTGCTGGAGACTAGAAATATGAGATAAAGTCAAATTACTTCTGAGAGTTCTCTGTAAAGATCCATTTCAGGCCTTTTTCCTTAACTTATTACAGTCACTGCCGAATTACTGCTCTTCCTAATGGTGTTCTTCCGGTATTTGTGTATGTGTGTTCCCAAAATGATATCTTTCCAAAGTGACCCTAATTCTATTGGATTACAACCAAGTCCCTCCTTTTAACGTGATTAACCTCTGCAAAGTGGCTATCTTTAAGTATCAAAAATTTCAGAGGAAATAGGGCTAAGTAAGTATTTCAAACTATGAAATTAGGGTCTCTAAACAGTTGGAGCCACAAGAGATTATCTCTCTAAAGTTTTGACCAGATTTTTTCTTCTTCTTTTCCAGAGTCAAAGGTTTTTAAAAATTTATAAAGTCCTTTAAAATTCCACTATAAACTTGTCAATTGAGATTTGAGTGTGAACTGTAATCTTCCTTAAGTTGCTTGTTTAGTATAATGACAATGACCTAGTAGACTATTTCCTTCACATACATATTTATGTGCATTCATATATACTTCCTGTCTCTTACAGGGATCTCACCTTTCTAGAAACTAGGAGTGCATCTAAAAGTTATTTTATTCTAATGAATAAAAAGTGAAACAAATAGCAAAAACTAAGACAGAAACAGGGTAACATACAATACATATGGTACATAAATTCAAAACGGAAATAAAAAATTAACAATGGTTATTATGACTTATTTATAATTTTGTATCTTCTAATAATTTCTATGTATCTAAGAATCTGTTAATTTCTTCCGTGATTTCCATTTTATTAAACAACAGATTCTATATGCAGGTATTGATACTGTGGATTTTTGTAGAATCATTTCTGACTGTAGTCACAATTTTTTGTTTCTATTTATCTATTATTTCATTAATTTTGAAGCAAAAAAAGAAGGTAAAATAGCAATGAAACAGTTTATAAACAGGTTAACTTGTTCCCTTCTGATAGAAATCACAGCGCAGATGAGAATCTTTTTTCCACAATCTCACAAAGTTAATACTATTCTAAAAGTATTCTTGCTCTTTACATTCAGTTTTGTTTCCTGGTCTGTTGAAAAGCTCCAGTAAAAGCAGTAAAGGCCTTTTTTAAAAAAGGAAAATTATGGTATGATGTTTTCAGTTCTTCTGGGAAAACTCCTAGTAGGGGGATAGCTGGATTGAATGGAATTTCCAGTTCTAGCTTTTTAGGGATCCTCCATACCACTTTCCATAATCGTTGCACCCAAATTTTCGGGTCAAGAAGATTATGGGACCTCAGAGAAAAGGGATAAATGAACTATGGTGTGTCTAAGGAGAGTCACCCAGAGAAAAAAACATTCTTTCAGGCTTTCACAGAAACCAAACTGGTCAAGAAATGGCCATGACTCATTCCAAAGGCTGACACTGACAACAGTTCTACAAAGCACTGTACATGGTTCCAAAGTTAATCCTGAGGGGATTTGACCTTGGAAGATACAAAAGATGAATGTTTTATTGTACAGGTCTTGCTTTAACTGCCCTTGACCACCCAGTGGAAAAGCTTAATTACGAGGCAGAACTAGATTAGTATGATGAACTGGAAGAGGCTTAAATCAACGACCTCCAACATTGCCAGTTTCACTGGTAACCCACTGCAATTATGAAATATTGGACTATGTATACATGTACTTCCTCTCACTTCAAAGAGAAGAATTTTTTTTCTTTCCTTACCAATACCGATTAGAAAATGTATCATGTTCACAGCCTGGCTCTGCATTACTATTATGAGGACAATATGCAATGTGTCAATTATTGCGAATGTACTATTAATGTGTTGTGAAACTATCCTATTGACATTTCTTATTAAAAGTAATCAAAAAGGAAAATTAAAAAATGACATTAGAAGCAATACAGAAAAAAATAATAGGAATTCAACAATTATTGTTGCCTTGCATAGTATTGTCTTCAAATTAGTTGTTCAGATTACCAGATATAAACATGAAAAAGCCGTCAACAAATTAAAGAGAGAAAAAAATTTAACCATTAATGTCTCCTTTCAATAGTCCAGCAAGATTCATCAAAGCTAATTATATATATATATATATATATATATATATATATATATATATATATATATTTCCCTTCTTTCTTTTTTTCTTTCCTTCATCCCAACTGTTCCTTTTGTTTGAATGCAACAAAGCAGTATGCTCTGATATCTTTGATACTCTAAATTCAGATACCCCAACTTTGTGAGAAACATCAAAACTCACTCACTGTTGACTGTAATTTCTTCCTTGATTCAACTGGAAAGTCTTACGATCTTTCTCTTACACTGAAGGTCCTCAACATACAATTCACTGCTGCATCTATGGAACCAACTCTAAACTTGCATCTTTCTCAAAAATTCTTCATATAATGTAGAATTACATTACGTTACAATGTTACTGACAGACTACACAGTGTTCAAACAGCCAATGGCCTTTCTTGACACTCTATTTCTTTCTCTCTCTCACATTACAACTTACATTCTGGGGTCCACTATTTTCAAAAAGAATAACTCCATGATGTTTTTACTACACATAGAAGGAATGCTTCGTATCTCATTTTGTTTATTTATTTATTTATTGTATTTTTAGGGAAGGGTCTACAGGGTATTCAGGGTCTCACTACTGACTCATAGCTGTCAGCCTGTTTACAGTGTTCCAAGAGCTGGCATTACAGGTGCTAGCCACCATGCCCAGTCTTAGCTGTTGTCTCAGTAAACTTGGGAAGCAGGATGGGGAATAGGGTCCCTATCTCATTTAAATGCATTATACAATGGTCTCAAGGGTATTCAACAGATTTTTTACACTGAGTAGCAATATGTAAGAAATTTTCACTTTGGTATGTAATCTCTTAATTTTTATTTATTAATATGTGTTTGTGGCACATAATTTTACATTTCTTCTGGGGATTGGCACACATGCAGAATTCACCTCAGTGCTTTTGTCATCCTTTTCATTCCCTCCATCTCCATTCCACCCTCGCTTTTTATTGTTTGTTTTGTACTCCTTAAAACACTTCAGGCTTACGTTTCTTGTGGAGCGTTTGTATGTACACATACATACATCTTAATTCTTTTCATCTATATTTCCTCTCTTCCACTGCCCTCCAAGTCTTGGATACCTTTCAGTTTCAGAAAGGCTTATCCCTCTACTTCCTATTATCTTGAATTTTGCTCTTCATTTATATTTTGGATTTCTCACGAAAGTGAAACCAAACGTTTAAGCTTGTGTGTCTGATTTATTTCACTACTATTATGCATCAAACAACACAAAATTCTTTATTGCACAATGACACTACTGCGCACACATACATTTTCTTTATACACTCTTCTAATCATGGACATATGGGTTCCTTCTAAGACTTGGCTAATATGAATTGCACTATTACAAACGCGTGTGTGTGTCTCTCTCTCTCTCTCTCTGTGTGTGTGTGTGTGTGTGTGTGTGTGTGTGTGTGTGTGTGTGCACATGTCTCACTTTTACATGTCAAAATTGAAGCCAGGAATTATCAAGTAAAATTAAATTCTCTATTAAAATAGATGAAAATATATATTGATTTTCTTCATGTATGCACACAACGATAAATGAAATATAAAGTCCAAGCACTGAAGGAAGTGCCTTCAAGAAGAATTTATGGTAGAATGTTTCCTTTAGGTACTACTGAAAGGTAAGTGTTAATTTTGCTGACACTTCTGATATGAAAGTTATGACCAATTTTATAATCTTGTCTCTGTGTGTTTTAGGGTTTGCTTATGTTGAAACTTAACATACTTTGAGAGTAAAAGTATTATAGTACTAGTGAACGTTATAGCAACATCACTGCAAATGGATCCTTCCATGATATATGTGAGTTCTTTTCTTGTTTCTAGCTTCAAAGTCATGGTGAAAATTTGATTAAGGATTTTCTGGGATTTATCTCATTTTAACAAATTGTGCTTCAATAATTAATATCTGTGTCAAAGTAAATTTTAACTTACCCAATATAGTGTCTGCATCATCAAATTCAAGTTAGACATCCACTATAATGGAAAAGGAAAATATATAGACAGAACAGATAAAACTTGACTATACATGGAGAAATTCTCTTGCAACTCATAAAATAGCTCATCAGTACTCACTTAATCATACAATTGGATTTGTAAATAGAGTCATGCCCGATTAATTTTCTTTTTCTTTTAAAATTATTTTTTAATCTTTTAAAAGGGTCTCACTGTGCAGCTGAGGCTTGTAGTGAACCTCCTGTCTCAGCGTCTGCAGCATTAGGATTGCATGTATTTGTCTCATGCCCAGTTTCTGTGGCTGACTCAGCACTGGGCTGGCATAGCGTGTGGCAGAGGGGATCAAATCCAGGCCCTGATGCTTGCCAGGTAGGCACTTAAACTGCTTAATTATCTCTCTGGCCTCCTATGAGTTTTCTATGATTGTGATAACATTAACAAGCATAGAGTAGTTTTAAACAACTCCAATTGGTCTTACAGTTCCCTGTTTTAGAAGTGTGACAGACTGCATGGAGCTAACTACAAGCTAAGCATTCCTCACAGCTGTGTTCTGGTCTGCAAGCTCTAGCAGCTGGTCTATTCCTTCCATTCTCCATCTTCTAAATACTGCCCATATTCTTTAGCAAATATTCCTCTTCTTCTTTCTTCAAATGACACCATGTCACATCTTTCTAACCATTGTTCTTTCTTCCCTTGACTCTCCACAATTTTAAAGACTCTGATGAAATTGCAGAGCCCATTGAATAATCCCAGATACTGTACCTCTCATAGATAGATGACTAGCAATATCAGTTCCCTCTGTAACCCTAACTTGTCTTTGCCTTTTAGCTTACAATACTCATAGGTAATGGGGACTAACACACGGACATTTTGGGAATGGCTGTTATTCTGTTTGTTATATCCTATTGAATTTTCTGGGGGAATATCACAAAAAGGAAAAGAAAAACATGCTTAATATTTTACTTTCATTGTAGATCCTAAATTAAGATCTAGGGAAAGTAGAATTCCCTCCATTTATTGAGTACTTACACTTGCATTGTACTGAGAAAAAGGGTAAGCCAAGTTGGTCAGGTTTAATTAGTATAGAAGCTATGCTTTTTGTATCCTTTCAGTCTGTGCTATTAGATTACAGCCAAATAGAGTTTTGCTGGCAATGTTGGAAGTGTGGATTTTGAGAGAATTTCTCCTATACTCTGAGTTTGTTTGACGTTCAAATTTTTATAAAGAAGAAGGACCCTGTGACATACTTTCTAGATAATTCCAATTAGATGTTTCTGGCCAGTACTTAACATCGGGGGGTCTGGACTATGAATTTACATAGTTTGAACAAATGATTTAGGACTTAGGCATTTTTATATGCTGTGGTTCTCCTTATTGTAAACAACACGACCACACGACACAATGCTTATCAAAAGCACGCAAAGGAACAAAGCAGAGGAAACAACATGATATTGTGCACCAGAGCAAATGAAAACAAGTAATACAATGTATGAACAACATTCAGAATAAGTTGCTGAGGAATTCAGTGCAAATTTTACAAAGTTCGAATCTGTTATTGGTATACCTTATGCCAACTACTTTGTGACTAACTAGATTTCATTATGCCTCTGGGCTAAAACATGTATTATTAATTTTATGTTTATGAATATGAAGTTATTTTTCTCTTTGGACTATCCCGAGGACTGGATGTCTATAGAAAAATGATTACTGGTTTATAAAGCATGGTTTAGCAATGCATCCTACACTAAGACTTACGATAATGACAGAGAATATGATGCCTTCAGCAAGTAGCTTTTCCATTTCTCCTACAGTATATGAACAAGTCACTTTTCCAACCCTATCTTGATGAACGTTTCTGGATTGTTATGATGCCAGTTAAGGTATCAGTGAAAAAGTCGAGAACGCATTCGAAAGGACTAATTACAAGTACAATAGTTAGAATCACTTTAATAAGTGTATGTGGAGAGCTTGGGTCAAACACAAACTAAAGCTCAAAATCCTAGGATATGGAAAGCATAGTTATTACTATCCTTATATCTGAAATGGGAAGTGAAAGAAACAGATATTAAATTCAGAAGGAGAGAGATATATGGAAATAGCATGGGGAGTTGTGACCTTCAGCCAAGAGGTTCAGACAACCAGAGACCACAGCAAGTAAGATGAAAGACAAAAAATAATAGCACCAGTTTCCTCCCCCTCCTCCATAGTGTTCTCCCAGAGTTTTCTTTTGTTAAATAGAAACTGCCAGAAATAATTGAAAAGTACCCCATTGAGGCAATCCAAAAGATCACATCCTGACTCAAAGAATAGATTGGGAAAGGTGGAAATGAATCAAAAAAGGCAATTGGAAGAAACTCCAAAGAAAGTGTATATAATACATGCTTCAGATGCAGTTTCTGCAAAGGCAAGCTTAAAAGAGATTCCTGGAGCAAAGGATATAGTCAGGAGGATTTGGCTCTGAAAGTCTGATGTAAGTAA
Organism: Myocastor coypus; assembly: GCA_004027025.1. Classification (NCBI taxonomy): domain Eukaryota; kingdom Metazoa; phylum Chordata; class Mammalia; order Rodentia; family Myocastoridae; genus Myocastor; species Myocastor coypus. The sequence goes on along the minus strand of PVJA010000336.1, from coordinate 137,730 downwards.
ACTGTTTTGAGGACTTCGAAGGCATCTTATATAATTAGGTATTTGTTTTTATGAGAAAATATGAGCAATTAAGCCCATGGAATGAGGATGGTAGCATCAAGATATCTCCGTACCAAGTAAAGGAGGTACAAAGATGAGAAGTGGAAAAGATAGAAGAAACTTTCTCAAGTTGAAATATGGATATATAGTGTTAGATAACTGGATAGATAGGCACAAAACCTAATGGATGTGTAAATGTAGAAATGGATGCAAATGTGTCCGTACATGTGGATCTAAAAATGAATGAAATTAATAAAATGAATAGCTTTTCCTTACAGTAGAAAGTCAAATAATAAATTTAAGCTGAACACATATTAGAAAAGCACCAGTTTATAGCTGTAATATTACTAAAGAGCAATAATTATCAAGGAATGGGCATAATTATCTTCCACAAATCACTTATTAATTACAAAGAGGGATATGTTATATTATGATGAGGAAATTTATGATAAATCTTAAGCACATAATTAAGTTAGCAGCAGCTATGGGATAAGTACAGTACAGAACCATTAATGCAATAAATTCTGAAAATCACAGTACATAAAGAAAGAAAAAGGAAAACCACAGTATTGCATTTGTACTAGCATGGTAAAAAATTTATAACATGAATATAATTCTGAGAAATATCAGGAAAATCCAAATTGAGTGCATGCTATAAAATAGCGGATCTGTGATCTTACAATGAAGTTAATACCATTAATTAAAAAGAAAACTGAGGCACTGTGTAATTAAATGGGAGTAAACAAAAATAGCTTTAAAGAAACGCAATTGAAGCTTGTATCAAATTCTCCTTGACCAGATAGGAAAAATATTTTTAATGCATCAATAAATGATTTAAGATAAATGGATCATTATGTTCACCATTTGATAATCATTAAAAAATCAGCACCCCTAAATTCTAAGACCCAATGCAAAAGTGGGCACTTGAGATGAATATACACTTCTCAGAGGAAGAAATTCAAATGGAAAGTAAATATATGCAAAAATATTCAACATCATTGGCCATTTGAGAAATGAAAACGAAAATGACATTGAGATTGCATCTCACCCAGTAGAATGGCTAACATCAAGAAGTCAGCCAATAACAAATGCTGGAGAGGCTGAGGAGAATAAGGAACCCTTTTGCACTGTTGGTGGGAGTGCAGACTGGTACAACCACTATGGAAATCAGTGCGGAGATTCCTCCAAAGGATAGGACTAGAGATACCATTCAAGCTAGCTATTCCCCTTCTGGGTATTTTTCTAGAAGAACTGAAAACCTCATACTATAGCAATATGCATACACTCATGTTTAGAGCAGCATAATTTGTTATAGCTAAGTTCTGAAAACAACCCAGATGTACATCAACTGATGAATGGATAAGGAAGGTGTGGTATTTTTACAAAATAGAGCATTATTCAGTTATAAAACATTTGAGACTTTTGTTAGTAAATGGATGAAACTAGAGAATACTCTTAAGTGAAATAGAATCAGACCCACATGTTCAAACATTGCATTGCCTCCTTAGTGTGAGAACCTGAACGAGAAAAACAGAATCTGAAAGGTACAGTAGACACTGGCAAAAAAGAATGAACTTATTCAGAGGGAGTTACTAAGTTAAAAAGAAGGACTGGAGAGGGTGAGAGTACAAGTAAGTTAACTGTGTATGTAAGCAGAATGGTTTGGACAACTGCATTGTGTTTTTCTGCTGGTCTATGGAAAGAAGTAGTTAATGCTTTAATTTGTATCCTTTCAATTATTTGTACTTTTTCTCTTCTTAATTTCTTATACATTTGTCTTTTTCATTCTTTTGCCAACTTTACAACAAATATCTGGTAATATGATTATCTGCTTGGACAATAACACTTACTGTGAAATTCATGTTACTTTGTTAAGTGAGATTTGATATCACTTGTAATTTTTGTTCTAATTTTCATTCATAATATTTTATTATATTTATAAATTAAAACTTATTTATAAATATAAATAAAGAATTAACATTTAAAAATACTAGGAATTCAATCATAGAGGTCTCAGAATAATGAGAAACACTTAATGTCATATGCTTCCAGAAGGTTGCATATGTATTATGTATTCTCAAATTCGTCAAAGCCCCAAGCCACACCTTGATGCTTCTGTTTCACTGAAAATGTCTTTTTCTATAATTAATTTTAATTGATACCTAAAAACATAAAAAAGTACAGATTAATAGGGCAAAATGTCATATATGTATGTGATGAATCCAAGTTAGACATATACATTTTCATATTATCTTCTATTACCTATGGAGGCTATCATTATAAAACTGCAGGAAAGAAATGATTGTTAATTTTTTTACATTAAACATTCCCTGAGGGATAGTTCACATATTTCTGATTATAAAGGAATTGCTTATGAGTGCTTCAATTTCTATTGTAATATTTGATGCAGCGAAAGTTAACAGAGTAGCAGCGTTAGAAATAAAGAGTTTCCATTACCATGGTCTGGCATTCACTCAACTTATATTGACAGCAGTAGATTGTCATTAAGGAAGCAGAGTTCACTGCAAAAGAATAACGCACCTTTTCTGTCCTTGATTGTGGAAGAAGACTTCCAGGTTTTTGTTAGCTTTCAGACATTGTTTGAGAGTATATCTTAATCTATATTGCAAAATCTGGAACATTGTTCATGCCTTTTATTAAATTTTCCAGGCTTAAAATAAGTAAAGAATAAATGGTTAAGATTCTAATCAAAGTTTTCTATTTAAACTAAGAAAGAAATTTATACTTCCAGTGATAGTTCACTTCATTATGCTTTACAGAGGACCGGCATGAACTGAATATAATACCTTATCCAAATTTTATATATCTTCATATGAATTTTATTGATTTATTTTTAGTGAATTTATTCTTTATGCACAGTAAAATACCATACTCTTTCAGAGTTTTAATGAAGAAAAAGTGCAAAAAGTGGCATTCAACATAAAATAATTACTAAAATAATATTATTTAAGTTATAAAATTCACAATACTTTCAGTGTTGAAATTCAGATACTGAATAGGCTTACTGGAAGTATATTATTTGTATCTGCATGTATATCTTTGCAATCTAAAAATGGCTTTACTTATACCAATATTTATATAGTGATTTTGTTTTCAAAATAATGAACATTGATCATCTTCTTTACATACATGCATCACAATGAAGTTAAATATGAATATACTCAGTTTTATTTACTGTTTTACTTTATTTGAGAATAGTTGAAGTCATATTAAAGGTGTCATATATATTTTTTTAAAAATCTAAATTTTCAATCGTTTGTATTTCCATAAAGGAATGGGTTTATCTTGGTCTTGGGCCATAGCTCAACAGCATACGCACCAATCTGGCAAGTTCAATTTCCAGTTCAATCCTCAGTGCCAAAAAAAAAAAAAAAAAAAAAAAAAAAAGAATTATTATTGTAATGAACTTTGTTAAATAGCACATGCTAATTTCAGTGATAATGTCCTCTGAATTATTTTACGTCTTGTTGTATTTCAGTTTATAATGTCTGGAAGGCTACATTGTCATATTAAATTTTCTAAACATTAAAGTGAAGAGTTCATAAGTATCTGTTTATAAATCTTCTTAGAAAGCTGGATTAAAATGCAAAACATCTATATCTGTAACTTAGAATTCTTATTTTAATATATTTGTAAAGAATATATTATAAGGGGCCGGGGAGATAGCCGAATAGAATAAGTGCTTTCCTGGCAAGCACAAGGGCCTGAGTTCACTTCCCAGTTCTGCCAATATATATATATATATATATATATATATATATATATATATATGTTATAGAATTATCTGCCAAACTTTCTATATGCTCATAAATACCTGTAAATAGTTGCACTTATTTAAGTATATAGGTTTATGTAATAAATGTACATGATAGTATTTATTAACTAAGAATTATTTCACTTACAAAAACATCTGTGAAGAACAATTTTTCTAAGCAATATTGAGTAGGATCAAATGGCATTTAAAAAAATTTATTTATTTAATTTATTTATTTCTTGTTTATTTAATTTAATTTATTTATTTATTGTTTATTTCTTGTTTCAGAACCTTTGTTTATTTTTATGGCTGGCTCAGCCCAACCCGAGAGCAGGGCTGGCGCAGCATGCGGTGCCGGGGATCGAACCGCGGTCCCTGAAGCCGCCCAAGCTTTCCCAAGCAGGCGCTTTAGACCACTGAACCATCTGCCGGGCCATCAAATGGCATTTTGCTATTTTATGGATACCGAAAGCAACCCTATGTTACTGAACTTCTGTACTTTCTGCTAATCATTGTTCTAGTTTTATTGGAGAGCGGTGGAAAATGCATACACATATAGATATGTCATACTGAAACATGCTGGGGGAAGTCAGAAACCAGAAAAAATATAATGCGCTGAATGTGATGAAAAAAAAATAAATTTGCATCATACGTCAACATCACCTATAGTTCAGAAAGCAGAAGTGCACATTCTGAAATGCCAAGAAATGGAATAAATCAAGGAGAGAAAGCTGAAGCAACAGACGGAGACTTACTAGCTTCAGAGAGCTGGGTTAAATGTGATGAAAGAATGAAAGCAGAGGGCACCATGAGAAAGAGCAGAGCCAGAAGTCTGAAATGATTGCATCAAAGAGATGACCTTGGCAGTTTCAAAAAGAGATAATATAAAGGAATATACCTAGAAATGCCTCCAGTGGCCTCGGAGGGCAAGGCAGGGGAAAGGTCATCAATATGGCCTGCATAATGAAGTCCCCAGAGATGCAGAAACTGCAAGAAAAACAGCAGAACTAGGCAGAGCGCAAGTATATGATAGGAATACAGAAGTTACTTCTAGAAACAATATTTATGATTCACCACCAACCCTGAAACACTTGTTAAGATCAGACCAACCAATAAATCTTTCCTGGTTTTTATGGTAGAGGCTACTATCAAGGGGTGTAAAAATAATTAAATAGAAGTGTTTAAAGGTCCTACGTTTTTCTTTCAGAGTTGTTTTTTGTTTTACATAAAATAAACTGAGAAATCAGCCCTGTGGTTACAAAATAGTTTGTGTTTTGTTTTCTTACATGAAACAAATGGCCTCCTCATTTCTGTCAGATTTGGCAGAGGCCTTAGAGGCTTTCAGGAGACATAATGCTCCATGGATTATATTTTTAGCATGTTTGCCCTCTCTGGTGGTGTCTCCCTATAAAGGATGAATCTCTCATCTTTGGGAAGAGTCACTATAATTAACAACTAACTGGTCTTTTTCCTTAGGGAGAAATTTAGAGAACATTATGTAGAAATTAAGTTTCTAATTCCTAAGGATTTTTCAATACAGTTTTCTTGGATAATGTGTGAGCCAAACTGTATTTTGTCTATTTCCTTATGTCCTTTGTAATATTCTTAACAGATGTTTATGCATATCATTTTGGAAACACTAACAAGTATTTTGAAGCAGTACCATTTTAGTGAGGATCTAATTGCCTGAAACTCCCTCCCTTTGTCTTTCTATCTATAGGTCTTCAGGCTTTGGTTAAGTATCCATCCATTGCTCAAGACAATAAAGAAAGACACCGGGTTAACAAATCAAACATACATAAGAGTTTGAAGGTTAAAATTTACTCAAACAATCAAGTACTAGCAAAACCATAAAGAAAGAACTGTGAGCCAAATGTTGAATGAAGTCTCCACTAGGCTTGAATCTCATGCTATGTAGAGAACTTCATAGCATTGTCTCTTGAATTAGGTTCCTGTCTGCCATGTTACGTGTTAATGTTTAGGTCTTTGATCTGTTTTGACTTTAATTTATTATTAAAGGTTTGTTAAGGTCCCCTATTAAGATTGTGATATTGAGAGAGCATAGCAATACTGGACATTAGAAGCAGTGCTCACTTAGAAGACCAGAACGATAGGTATTCCAAGCATGATTTTAGTATTACACATTGCTCTCCTCCGTGTCATTGCTTATTTTGAAGATATCAGCATAGAGAGTTAATCAGGTATAATGATGTAGCTTTGTCCTTTATTCTCTGACTCTTATATGTCACACCTTGTGAGAATGCTTTTAGGCCCTGGAAAAGAAATAAGAAATAATTAGAAGGATCCAGAGGAAGGTAGTAGGGGGGACAGGTATGATCTATATATGTATGGATAAAATATGATATTAAATTGTGATATTTTGTAAAAAAAGATTGTGATATTCATTATTAAATGTTTCATGTCCAACTATTATATAGTTGAGTGGTGCCATATTTGGTGCATACATAGTTACAACCCTTATTTCTTCTTGTTTGATTTTTCTCCTAGTCAGAATGTAGTGACCTTTGTCTTATTTGATCATTCTTGCCTTGAGGCTCAGATTGTCGGTGAACAGGATAGCTAACTCTGCTTTTTTCTGAGGTCCTGGAGCATGTAGTATTATATTCTATCCTCTTATTTTCAGGCTATAAATTTCTTTATGGGTTGAAGTATGTTTCTTGTATATAGCATATTGTTGGATTTCATTTCTTAATCCACTCTATCAATTTAATTCTCTTAATCGGTAAATTGAGTCCACTTATATTGGTACTTATAATTGATATGTATTATTTTTGTCATATTATTTTCCTGATACTTGTTAGCTGCTTTTCACCTGTGTTTACTTTTTTGCCCTATTTGGTGGGTTCTCTCTGTTCTGAATCTTGGAATTTTGCTTATTTGGAGCCCTTTCTAGAGTATCTCTTAGTATTCCATGTATGTTTGATTCAGTTTTCATGAATTTCTTTATTATTTGTCATGGAAGCATTTTACTTCTTCACTAAACTTGAAAGCAATTTTTGCAGGGTATATCACTCTGGTTTGGAACTTACTTCTTGTCAGACTTAAAATACTTCCCTTAATTCTCTTCCTGACATGATGGTTTGTGAGAAGAAATCTGTTGTTATTCTGATGGATTTTCCTTTATATGTGATTTGTTTCTTTTCTCTAGTGGTCTTTGGTATGATGTTCTCACACTGAAATTTTTAGTTTTAATTGTGTTGATATTCGTTTGAGTTCTATAGGCCTTAGTTACCTGAATGTCAGATTGTTTCCCCACATTTGGGAACTCTTATGCTATTATTTCTTCCCGTATTCTTTTTACATCACTTCTGTTATCTCCTTCTTCTCACTGGTGTCTAATAATCTTACATTATTCATCTTTATATTGTCTTTCAGCTGTTGAATTATTATTTCCTGGATCCTAGTTGCCTTTAAGAGATCTTTCCTTACCTTTTCACTAAATGCAACAGAGTCTTCGAAGTCTGAAAGTCTATCTTCACTTCCATTCAGGTGGGTTTTCAACTTTTAATGAAGTGTGACTTTCCTGTGTATCTGTGTTGAATTTGTTTCATTAATTACATTTCTTTCCTATATTGCTCTTTCAAGATTTCCATCATTTTTGTATTTTCTATTTTTCATCAGTGGCTTATTTAGGAATGCTTAATAATTTTTTTCATTGTAGTGATCATTTCTTTTTTTCACCTGGAAGATTATTTCTGATCTGATTTCTTCTATATCCTTTGCAGTTGTTTCTTTACTTTAGTTGTTATTATTTTAGAGATTTCAGGTGTGTAGCTTCCAATTTCTTGTATGCTAATGGGAAGGTGTGTTCTTGGTGAGTTAGGGGCCTGAGAATGAACTTACTCCTCAGTTTTGTCATTTTCTATTTCAGAGCGAACTCTTCAATTTGATTTCTTCAATAGCTTTAAGTGAAAGTTTGAGAGCAGAGTGCTATATCACCACACTCAGAGCCTCTCTGTAAAGAGTCTGTTCTTTAGTTACCTTTCTTGTGTTTGAGATTCCTGTTTTGTGTACATCCCGAGATTTTTGCCTTATATATTTATTGAAAGTGACATATTAGTTTCCATTTGACACTGTCCTCCACCCTTTGGTATAGGGGTTTGTTGAAGTTATTATTCAACTTCCTCCTGATATTATTACCCTAGGAAGAATGTGTAGTTAAGGCAGATATGATTTTTCTATTTACTGCAGTACAATTAGCAATATAAATGACTGATAGTGAAATTTTAAAATTGAAAAACTGTTGCAACTAATGGGTTTGTGGCTTAGACATTAGCAGTAAACATTACAGCTATATAACAAAGCTGTTCTTAAATTCAGAATCTGTATTTAAGTTAGTTCCCCCTGAGTTTTGTCTGGCCACCTCCCCTTTATGTACCTGGACTGTTCCAGGAAGACTAGTTCACCCCAGTAACCTTCTGACACCTCTGTGCTGCCAGAATTGTCCTGTAGGTCTAGGCCTCAGTCTGTGCATCACTAAGTCTAGCAATATGCTTCATCTCACCGTGTCTAGATCTACTGAACTTGAATTTGACCAGCCAGGCCTAGATGTGTCTGGCTGCTGTGCTGGGCTTCTTCCCACTGCTCCTTTGTGAAAGTGGATCTGCTGGACTATGCTGGTTGCTGGGCTCCATGGCTCCTTCTGAGTATGACCCACCGGGTGGAGTGTACCCACAGGGCTTTGCTGGCTGCTGGGCTCAAGGCTCTTTGCAGGCACATTCCACAAAAGTGAAGTGGATCCTCTGGGCTCCTAAATGTGTCTCTCATAAACTGCATGCTGAATTTTGTTTGTTGGTTCACTCTTTTATTTTTTTTAAGTTAATTAGTTAATTAATTGTTTGTTTCAGGATTTCGATATGCATCTCAACAAAGTGATCCTCCTGTCTCAGCCTCAAAGTGCTGGCATTATAGGGATGCATCACCATAGCAGGTTTCCATGGCCAGCATGGCGCACCTGGAGTTCTGGGCCAGCACAACATGCAGGAGTGGGACTCAAATCCTGGTAGGTACACTTGCCAGCATGCGCTTAGACTACTGAGCTGTCTCCCTAGCTTGGTCCCCTCTGTCTTTTGATGGGGCAGTTTAGGTCATTCATATCAAGATTTCATATGGAGAAGTATTGACTGATTCATGTCACTGCATTATTTTTCCATTGCTGATCCCCTTTCCACCTTTTACTTTCAGCCTGGTGTGTATGTCCGATTACAACTTTTGGCTTCGTTGGTTCCTTTTTTTAATTTTCTAGGATATAACTGGCAATTATTTGGTGTGTGAGGCTGGTAATTATGAAGTTTTTAAGATATTTTTGTCATAGAAATATCTTACTTTTCTATGCATTTTAAAAAGATAATTTTCTTTTCTTTAATGTTTTTGATGAGATGTCTGTTATAATTATATGAGCTTTCCTTCTTAGGCGATTTATTGCTTTGCTCTAGCAACTTTTAAGATTCTGTTCTTGTGTTCTATTCTTGGTGTTTTAATTATGGACAAGGAGTATCTTTTTTTTTTCTGATCAAGGCTACTTCAGGTTTTGTATGTATCACTTATGTTTACGTTTAGTTTTTCATGTCTGAAAACTTTTGGACCATTTCCTCTGTAAACAGGTTATAAGTGTCATTTTGCTGTCTTCTGAATTTTCACTAATTCTAATTGGTATTGTAGTAGACTTTTGATTTATTTAGCCAATGTTGGATCTATTTTTCTGTTCTCATGTTAACTGACTACTGACCACACCCATGTCCTTTACATTTGTTTCTCTGTCTTCATATGGGTGGCTTCTGCTGCTCATACTTTGAAAGGAAAAATTGATTTCCTGAATTTATTTTCGGTACCTTGTTATGAACTATAATTCTTGGCAACCTGGTCATTAATGTCTTGTATCTTTTTTTTTTTTTTTCAGTTGAACTAGATTTTTATTAGTGTCATCTGTAAACTTGCTTATTATTTATTGCATGACTCATCTGTTTAGCTCTATGTTCTTTGATCTTGACAAAGATTGCAGATTTTCATATATATATATATATATGAAACACCACAAAGATATATATATATATATATCTATATATATATATGAAACACCACATATATGACATATATATATCATATATATATATATGACATATATATATATATGAAACACCACAAAGATATATATATAGATATAGATATAGATATATATATATATATAGATATAGATATATATATATATGATATATATATCAAAGATATATATATATATATATATATATATATATATATATATATATATATATAATCTTTGTGGTGTTTCTGTTTCTCCCCTTGAATCAGATGTGTGAGAGTTGGGAGTCTGGAAACAATCTGTTGCCTTGACCTTTTATGTGTCTGTTTTGTCGTTGCTTTGTTCGAGCCATAGTTTATGGGTTAACTTTAGTAGAAAAATATGGTGCTAACATAAGGACACTTTCAGTTAGTGCTTACTTTTCATTGGTACATTTTCTGGCATTGACCAATACCTTTTGACATTTACTTTTGTCCCAAGATAAAAACACCTTAATTGAGGGAATGCAGTATATTTACCCCACTATCCAATTCTCCAAGGATGTGACATAGTATTTTTAATAACATTGTGCAAGTGTAGATACTGTTGTGCAGAGGAAATTAATTAATAGCAACAAGTGGAACACCTTGGAAATAAGAATAAAATCAGCAACATTAAAAGCATCAAAAACAAATTGGATTTTGACATACCCTAAAACTATTATTCTACAACATATAACATAAAAAACTACAATTATAGAATAAATAGTAAAATAAACCAAATACTTACATGTAGTAAATATCTATTTAATGCAACAACTATACCTCCAGTAAAAATAAAATCATATCTAACAGTAATAATATAGTATTAACTGTTGATATATTCATGAAGTTCAGCGGTTTATGTTAGCAAGATTAAGGGATGTGAAATTGGAAGATGAAAAATGTAGCTTTTGGAAAGTAATAATTTAAAAAAGAGACAAAGGACAGAAAATTGCAATAATGGATGCTATTGAAGCATATAAATGCATTAATAGTTTTAGACAAAGAAACAGAAAAAAGACAGCAAAGAAGGACAAAAATCAAAGTAGAAGAACTAGTTAAAAGAGTTTAAATATAAGAAAAAAAAACCCAGGCTCAAAAAGAAAAAAAAAGAAAAAGAACAACAATAATAGAACATCATAATGAAAAAAATAAACAAAAACAATCCCATCTTTTTCTGAATGCATAGCTTCTTCCCACCTAAAAGTGCTACAGTCTTTAAATCTACAAAGTCACAATTCTACCTATTGTTTTACCAGTCAGACTGTGAGGACCTCTCAAGCCAAAAGAGAGCAACTGTACTAGCCCAGTTGTATGTTTGCTCACACCGATAGATAGAGAGAGTGACCAGGCCACTAGTCTCAGCTAGATGTAGGCCTCAGGACAGGGGTTCGACTACTGCTGGACTTGGTGCAAGTACTTTCATACTCAGCAACTTCTGAAAGCCACTCTTGTTGGCTTATTTTTTCCCCTAATGTAGGACAGAGATCATTTCATGTCAGAGTTTAAGCTTCTCAGGGGATCTGTGTTTAGCTTGCAGCCCTTACTTGTAGTCACCTTAGTTTTCTCTAACTTAGTTCTTGTGGGAATATAATTCTGGAGATCTTGAGATGGAGTTGTTCTAGTTGTTCTATGGCCTGGTCTTAAAATTTTTCTAAAGATAGAGCCTGTTTAAACATACTCTTCTAAAATAGACAGGGCTTTACTCTCATGAATTTATTCCTTGACTCTAGCATTCCAGTAAGGGGTTTTTCAGAATAAAACCCTACATTGTCTTCGTGGTTTACAATAGCTGTGGGCATTTCTTCAGCAGGATTTGACAACTCTCCTGGGCTTGCTTTCCCTCCCAAGGCACTGTTCTTGTACATGATCAGGTTGGTTGTTTGAGAAGTGTCTAGTATGTGGCTCTGGGTAGGAAACAGTCTAGAGGCACAAAGTTGGCTGTGAGACAAATGCTGGGCTGTGTGGCAGCAGCTTCCTTTGTGCACATGAGTTATGGAGACTTGGTCCCTGTCATTCCTTTTTTATACATGTTAATTAGTCTTTAATTGCAAATACTTCCATCACCTCTCAACTACTAAAATTAAAACATAGTCACCAGCAGAGACTTTACATAGACGACTGGGAATATTTCTAACTTAGTTGTTAATTCAGATTTATTGCAATAGTTGTTATTCTAAATAATTAAGATATTAGAATAAGAAAAATGCACAGAGGAATAAGAGGGTGTGCAACTAGATCAGGAGTAGAACACCAGTCTTGCATGAGAGGAAAAAAAAAAAAAAAACAAACACTGGAGTCAGATTTACTAAATAATGTTTCAAATCTCTATTTAAAATGTTTGGATTTAGGCCTGGGGATATATCTCAGTAGCCTAGCAACTGCCTGGCAAGTGCAAAGCCCTGAGTTCAATTTCAACTGCCAAAACAAGTTGGAATTCAATGTGATTTTTTGTTTTTGTTGTTGTTGTTATTGTTTTTGAGTGTATTTCTATTCTCAAAAACTTTTAATAAGAATAAAAGTAAAGAACTTAAAAACCCATGTTATGTTTGATGATTTTACTTTTATTAAAATTTTATTTGTCTATAAAAGCAGAAATGTTTATAAAAAGAAAATATAGGGTATTATCTGACATTATTAAAATAAGCTTTTATACTATTCTGAATAGTTGAAAGAAATTCTAGGCAATTATTCACATATTTCCATTCTGTTTTGTATTAAGAATTTTGTCTTTTCGGACATATAGCAGGAAATGATCTGTAGGTAGATATTACCTTAGTTTTGCTGAACACAGTGAATCATAGGATTTTTATATGAACACAAATTTATCTAGATTTCATACATGAATCGTAACATTATTTTAAGTGCATATTGATGATACAACATTGTATTTGAATATTTTTGTTTCTGCAACATTTAGAATAATTACAAGAATATCAATAAATTGAGTTGCATTCTTTTTGTTTGCTAGCTAATACATTACTTATTTGTCAGGCTATTTATAAAATGATAGTGGAGAATTTATTTCCTTCCATTTTCAAATAACACTGCAACATAAATTCAGATTCCATCCAATTACTCATCGTTCAGATGACTTACAGGGGATTAAAGGTAACAAAAACAATTACAATAGGAAAGAGTATTTTTATAGGCTGTAGTTTTTACTTAAAGACATTTTGTGTAACTGTGATAGAAAGATAAAGGACAATGAAACCTTGAACTTCTAAATTAAGGATCAAAATTTATTTCTGACAAAATCTACCTAATATGTAAGTGATTCAATTCACATAAATTACTTCATGCCATTTTAATAAAAATGAAAATTGGAATATAAATAAACTTAAATTATAATGTTGTGGCTGGTAAGATGTTTCAGCAGTCTAAAGCTCCTGCTTAGGAAAGCTTAGGCAGCTGCAGGGACCACTGTTCTTCCCTGGCACCACATGCTGTGCCAGTCCCACCCCCAATGCAGGCTAATATAATTAAAAGAAAGTATAATGTCACAGAATCATTTAGTGTAATTGGATGTATTTTGTGTTACACCAAATTGTTATAATAAACACAAAGTATTTTGTATATTTTGAAATAATTAATTATCAGAACCCCATGCACTGGGTTCAAATCATTTGCCAAACATTACATGCAGTGTGTGGTGAGAAGAAATAGTAAGACACAGAATACTGGTGTTGCAGCGATCTGGGATGACCAGTTATTTTAGGGAATAGAAGGCCACAAGGTAGCTAGAATCTTGGTATTTATTGATTACCATTGTAATCAGGGCAATAGATAAAGGGCAGTGGTTACTTTCAGAAGTGCTAACAGTGACTATTGTGAGCTAGAAAGAACAAAGTGTCTTTGCAAGGTTGAGACAAGAAGGCAATAAGGAAAATATAGTCTCCTCTTACCATCTTCAGCAGGTCTTAAGTTACCCCGGGACAGTCATGGCTGCCATTAGATTAGAGCTTCCAGCTGTGACCAATTTGGCTCAAAGAACAGGACAAAGTCAGTTTTGGATGTCCCTTACACTACATTTATAATCTATGGTGCCCAACAGATCCTGCTTTCTGTTTATTCGATTGCAGAAGCAAAGTTAGTGTGAGCTGTGGCTGCAGGGCCTGTAGATGCTGGGAGACTGAGCTCCTCTGCAGCAGATTAAGAATAAAACTGGAAGACAAATAAATAACTACAACAGCATAAAATCAGGAATGAGTTTTGAGATATTTAAAGGATTCAGCTGGCTAAGGGCATCATAATATTCATTCCAATCCAGTGCTTCTTAAACAAATTGTGAGTGTGTTGAAGCATAGGGAATGCATCTTTCTGTGAAGCACCTAGGTCCAATTGCCTACAAAGCAGCTGTCTGGACTGAGTGAGCAAGAGCAACAGAAGAGACAGCCATGAAGTGAGCAGCAGCACTAGAGCAACTATTCCAGCAGTAACAAAGCCAATTATTCTTTAAGTTCAGTGTGCAAGAAAATTAACTTGGAACTGAAGATGTAGCATTTCAGTGTAAGACCAAGGCTTGGATAAGCCAGCATATGTCCCATAACCAGGTGCATGCCTGGTATACAATCCAAGACCATTAAACCTTCAGCAATAGCTTCTCCTACCTGATTACAGTGATTTCAGGTACACTTTGTACATGTAAGTGAAGTTTCCTTATAGATCATAATTCTGTGAAGGAAAACATAAGAATTGTAAATGCATATAGGAGTTATTTGGCTACCACTCTGGGTGACCATTATAGTAGTGGTGCCCTTAGTGGGGTTCATATTATGAACTGTCTATGTTTTCTCCACAACACAGAGAAGTGTATGTTTGCAAATAGTACTTTGTGTAGATCCAGTCTTGCCTTTCATCAAAGACCAAGCACTTGGTCTACTAAATCCTGTACACTCCCATGTAAATTCCACTTCCAAGAAGGGTCTGTACGGCTGACGTGTTAACCCATTTCCAAGATGCCTCATGAAAATCACCAACACTGTCAGCTCTTTCTTACAGGGATTTCTAGGTCACAAATCAATAAAATTATATTGACCTCATATATTTTATCCCCTTTCTTCCTATTTCAAAGGAGGATTATACCTTTTGCACAATTATCCCAATAAGTACAGGTTTATGGGAAGAAATACTGGTATAAAGAAATGAATCTCTTACCTCAATAATCTGCATTGAACAGAGACTTCAAAGAATTAATTAATCATGGAGGCCACGGAAATAACTCCATAGCACAAGTGCCTGCCTGGCAAGTGCAATGTCATGAGTTGGAATCCTGGTCCCGCAAAAAATTAAATTTATTATGATTCTGTATCATTACATTTTTTGCATTAAGGGAAAAGCCACAATTGGGCTGTATTGTCCTCTATTCTACACACAAAAAGGGCTAAGTGAAAGAGAAGTATAATTTATAAAAACCTCCTCATAATACATGCCTCATAATGATGAAGGATCAGATGCTCAATCAAACAATGATAATCTTTTGATTTTTGATAGATTTCAGGAGGAGATTTGATCTAATTAATGGGTCTAAACAGGGCTGTTTTAGGTACGTGTACCTCATATTCACATCTCCACAGTGATTATTTGTGTAGCACAATCTTCCGTTGCCATAATAATAATGAACATGTTTTCAGGGGTATGTAGAAGTCCCCATGGTGTCACTAGCAGCAAAGCTTTTGTGTGTTCTTCAGTTGTCTTGTTATGATTGGTCTTACATCTGGAGCAGTGGTAGTAGAGTTGTGCCATCTTCAGTATCACATTGTCAAGTGTTCTCCTTCATGGATACTTGCTGCTGGCCTGTACCATGCTGTTCTCATGATGTTTTTCTTCTCATGCTCACACATGTCAGCATGGCAACCATAACATTCTCCATTATCTATGGAAATATCAACAATACCTCACCCCTCCCCTTTAATTCTAGCAGCAGGGCCATTCTATTCATCTCTCTGAAGTCATGCTATAGGATGTGCAGCCTATTGCCTTCAGAAGCCTTAAAAATGCAGAAGAATGTTGCCAGTGAGACACAGCAAGGATATTGAGGATCCAGAAACCAGATTTACAAATATTTTTAAATGTAAATTATCAAATCCATTTTCATTTTTGCAAGACATATAGATTCCCCTTTTTGTTTCATTAACTATTGGTTTATTCATAGAAAATTTAACTCTTTGCTGATGACATGTATGAACATATTACAATAATGTATTTAACAATGTTCATTGAGATGTCTCTAGGCTGTGGGAACCATTGGACATGCTTAATGAACAAAAGCTGGAATAAAATCTTTTCAGCCAATTAATCTTTTATTCACCAAAGGAAATGAACAGCTTTGTATTGGTTAATCTATGTCCCCACATGATGTGAGATGTCTTACTCATGCTTGCTTATTCCGTAGGCAACATCTTTATTTCAATATGCAGTGAACATATTGCCATCCTAAGCTTGCCATCCTAAGTTATTGTTATTTAAATCTTAACAAAATTTTGATGACTTATGAGAACTTGATCATATTTTGGTCAATATTGTTAATCGATTGTAGACAGAAAACAATATGTATCACATTTATAGAACCATTTTATCATTTTGACCAGCTGGGAATTTGAGTGGAACAATTTATTTAATTTTGATTGAGCCAAGGAGATAACTCAGTAAAATAAATGCTTGCCTGGCAAGCCCAAGGGCCTGAGGTCAAACCCCAGTTCTGAAAAAAAAATTGTTGAATTTAGTCTTTTTTTTTTTTTTTTTTTTTTTTTTTTTTTTT
>PVJA010000336.1:12500-120975 GCA_004027025.1 Myocastor coypus | reverse complement strand
CTTGTCGGAGTTGTACTTCTGGGCGAGCTGGCGCAGGGACGGCTCGATGATCCCACCGTGCAGGTGAAGCACCAGGTGCAGAGTGGACTCTTTTTGGATGTTGTAATCTGAGAGAGTGCGACCATCCTCCAGTTGTTTGCCGGCAAATATCAGACGCTGCTGGGCAGGTGGGATGTCCTCCTTGTCTTGGATTTTGGCTTTGACATTCTCGATGGTGTCACTGGGCTCGACCTCGAGGGTGATGGCCTTGCCTGCCAAGGTCTTCACAAAGATCTGCATCTCTGCGTCTGCTCAGCCGCCTCATTGAAGAGAAAGTTGAATTTAATCTTTGAGATGATAAATAGATAAATTAAGACTGTGACACGATATAGATAAATTAAATCTTAGACAAATGTTTAAAAAATCCAAAATACAAATAGAAGAAAAATTGATTCAGCTCAAATAAAGCAGCTATTTTCAAGTTAGATGAAAAATATTTATTAGACAATTTGTTTATAAAATCAGACTACACCCAAATATATTTGGTTTAACTGAATTATAAATGTTTTACATGTCTTAGTTTTGTAACTCTGAACAGATTAGTTGGAACTTTCTGTAGATAAATTAACAGAGATCTCTTGTAATAATAAACAGAAGTTCGCCATATGTTCACTACGTATTGAAATAAAGATGTAGGCTATGGGATAAGCAAGCATGAATAAGACGTCCAACATCATGTGCGGTCACAGATTAAGCCATACCAATGTATGGCTGAGCGAAGCAGGAAGGAGGAAGCTGCTTTCCTGTTATGCTGCTCTATATTTGGTCCACCATAGCCACCTTGTTCCTCTGGGCACAGGTTCTTTGTTGTCTTTGTTGCCCCTGAAGATGACTATGTCTCTGTCTTGTGCACACTGCATCACCAGTTTCTAAAATTCTGGAGGTGCAAGATGATTTTGATTATTAAAGATCATTTCTAACTGCCATCAAGAGATAACAAGATCTAAACACATTTCTTTGCACAACTCACCTCAAATAGCCTGTTGGTATTATTTAGTCATACATTGTTAAGACAGTTCTCAAATAGTCTGGAGGCAGAGCTTAGGGGTTTTTTAAGTCTCACTCAGCTCTGTATCTTCTCCAAAAGCCAGTGGCACAATAGATGACTTCTGTCCTTTCTTTTCTTCTTCCTTTTATTATTTATCTCCCTTGTCCTGCTCTAAAAATGAAACTTTGTGGATACTAGTTCTTAGTAGGTCCTAAAAAGATTTACCAAGCTCAAAGCTGAGAAGGTCTCAAGAAAAACAATTTCTCCTCTTCTATGTGCTTTCTTTAAAAATTTTCCCCTCATCCGAATTTTCAATATCTAAAGTTCCCACCTGTGGGAACTTATGTGGGTTATGCTTAATTCTTTACTATATTTTGCATTGCTGTGTACTTTGCCTTCTTCAAAAGAGATTTTTTATAGAAAAAAAATTTAAAAAATATTTGGTTGTTGCAGGGTCTCAGTATACAGCTCAGACTCAAGGTGATCCTCCTGCTTTCAACCTCACCAGCGTTGGGATTACAGGCATGCGCAGTACAGCCATACTCTGCCCCAGTCAACCCACGCTGGGGGCAGTGTTGGCATGGTATGCAGTGCTGAGGATCAAACTGTGGTCCCTGTGCTTTAAGTTTGCCTAAGAAGGCCTGTTAGTCCACTAACTTATCTTGCCTGCCTAACAATTACTTTTAAAGAAAGAGATTACCCTGATTTAGTCCCAGGAAAATTATTAATTCTATCACAAGCACTTACTTTGGCTCTGTTGGATGGCTGCAGAATAGTCATGTGAGATTTCAATGGCATTACAACATTCCCTATAAATCCATCAGGTAGTCAAGCATGTCGTGGGTCCAGGCCTCATTTAGTATCAGGTATTGGAGGCCCTTGTCGTGCATCTCCAGTCTCCTTCCTGGTGTTACCTTGCATAGCAAGAAGTAAGACTCAAAGAGAAAAATCTGTGTAGCATGGATTTAGGATGACCAGTTTTTCCTGGGGAAAAAAGGCCACAGGCAGCAATGACCTTGGTATTTGTTCAGACAATGTGTGAAGGGCAGTGAATGTTTCTTGGAACAGTAATGGTGATTCTGGTGGGCTACTAAGAAAAACAAAGCACTACTGTAAGGATAATAAGAGGGGATCAATAGGGAAATTGTTTCCCCAGGTGCCTTATTATCTTGACCAATTTTAGTCTTGCCCTGAGTGCTATATCAGTCACTAGCTATAGGTCTTCTGGCTGTGATCAAAAAAGATCAGGGGCTTTCCATGGTCCAATCTAGTTCAAACAGTAGGACAAAATAGTCTTAGATGTCCCCTAGGCTCAGTTTATAATTTGTGGTCCCTGATAATTATTAAAAATTCCTTCATATTCTGATGACTCTAAATAATAACCATTCCCTGAATGTTGTAGCATCACAGTACAGATAAGTGTGCTGAAACGTTTAGATGATAAATGTGCTGTATGCAATTTCACAGTGGTTGCATACATTTTAATAATAATGCATACTTTATTAGAATTTTAGCCCTTTACTAAAATATTAAGGTAAAGAACATTAATGATCTTGCTCTCTCCGCTTATTCACTGAGCTATGACAATGAACAAACCAAGCATTTGAGAAAAGACATGCATTTGTGAATATAAATGAAACAAATTGATCAGAATTTTTCAGGAAAGATGTAATAAAGTGGAAACAGATACATATGGAAGAAAGGAATTACTGAGGTAGCTATATGAAAGAAAGGTCTTTCAGGGAATGACTCCATCTCAAGAAGGGGCCAGGGAGACAGGTTATATACTACCCATGCTCAAGAGATACAATGCTCTGGATAACTAGAGCAAAGTGACCTAGGGTAATTGCTTTCTCTTGAAAGATTTTTAATTTGGTAGCTTTAAACAAGAAAGTTTCTCTGATAGACATAGAATTATTAGAATTACTTTATAATTGAGCAAGATTTGTTAGATTGTGTCTTCCAAGTAATCTATTCTTTTTCCTAAGTTTTCAAATTTATAAATTTAGTATTGATGACTATGGTTTTCCTTATAGTCACATAAGGCAACTCATTTAATGATTTTAGTTTGTTTATAATCTCAGACTTCATGCCTTATATTAATTGTTTGCCTTTTCCTTATTAATTTTATAATTTTTTGAATAATCAGAACTGCTTTTCTTATCTTTTGTTTATTTAGTTGGTACAGGGTCTCACTGTACACCTCAGAATTAAAGTGAACCTCCTGTCTCAGTGTCCTCAGTGTTGGGATTACATGTATATGCCCCTGAATCCAGTTTCAGTTTCCAGAATGGTGCATTCACGGCTCCAAAGCCCACAGGGCATGTAGTACTGAGACTGAACCCTGGTCTTGTGCTTGTTAAACAAGCACTTTGACTGCTAAGCTATCTTCCCAGCCCCAGAAATGATTATATTGATTTTTCTCTATTACTTTTTTCTCCTTGATTGATTTCTGGTTTCTGTCTTATCTTAATAACTTTCTTCTCTCTGATTCCTTTGTAGGCCTTAGCTTAGTTTTTTAATGCTTTCTTATTGTCAATGCTTCAAAATGTTTTGATTTTACATTAAAACTATTCATACACATTTCCCCACTAGATAGTGTTTTACATGTATCCCATAAGGTTTTTTTCCTAAGATTTTGTTTTGATGCAATTCAAAATATTTTCTGATATTTGATTTTTATGTGATTTCTTCTTAAACCCATATTCCTTTAGAAGACAGTTGTTTAATTTTTGAATGCTTGGGGATTTTTAATACAACTTAATATTAGAAAGTATATTTTTATTATTGCACTTGTTTTATTTTTTAAGAGTTTCAAGTGCTTGTGAAACAAGTAGATTTTCTAGATCTTATTGGTTCCAGGCTTCTATAAATGATCATTAAGTTCATAAATTCATGCGATACATTGGTCTGTATTCTTTCAAAAATATATTTCATTTCTGTGTACTTTCGAATTCTCTAAATGATATTTTTCTTTCTGAATATGATAAAATTTCCTCTTCGTTTCTTGATCAGATTTTTAATTACAGCATTTAACAAATCAATTACAGTTATTTTAAAATATTTTATAGCTTTTACTATTTGACATATTTTGTAAAATCCACACTCTTGTAATTTTCAACTCAGTAGGTCACTCTGATCTACTGAAATACACAATTTTGTTCTAATATGTGCTACAAGTGTCAAAATCTCTTTGAAACAAAGTTAATAATTAATATCTAAATTTTAAACAAATTTTCATTCCTTCAATTTTCTTCTTAGTAAATTTCAGTGTCAAAGTCAATATTTCTGTTGTCTCTGCCTTTGAACATGAATGACTATGCGATACTTTTCTTAGTTTCAAATTCATTACCATGTCAAATGTGCTTTCAGGCCTATAACAAAATATTTTTTTCACATATCATCAATAAATAGACTCTAAGAAAGCTATTTTATATCCCTTATTAATACTAAATCAAAAAACTTTCCTTTACTACTCTCAATTTATTTTTGCTTGCAATAAAATCATAAAACAAGAGAGATTTTCAGTTTTGTATGTCTAAATTAAACAACCCCTTGTATTTATATATGTATTTTTTCTGAAAGCATTTTAAAATTATGTACTCTCCATGTTTCAAGACAAGGATAAAATATTGTGGTTTGTGCTCTCTTTCTATGAAGGGTTTGAGTTTGTATTTATTTTCTTCAATGCAGAAATTTTCTTCCTATAAGTTGAATATTGTCTCTGACTCAATATCATCAGTATTCTTATGGCAGCACTGATTTTTAAAATGAAAAATAAAGATACACATGTTATTTTCACATCATGCCCATTCTTTGGCTGTAATTCAGTAAAATATGTGCTGAGACTTGTTTGTATTTTTTGCTGCAAATTCTTTAAATTTATTCTCTGTTCAGTACTATATGCAATTTCTATTCTAAACGCCTCAAAGTAGGTTAGAAGCTTAAAGTACAATTCTCAATCCTAATATTAAGCGCTCTTTTGCTAATATGTGAAAGTGTTTCTATTCCATTCAAACATATCCTTGGTGAATTCATGTAGTCCACAATATTAAATTCCTTTTTATATGTTGAATCTCAACTTATATGTTTACATTCAGGCTCACAAATCTACTCTGTCATCTATCAGTTCATTTGGCTATTTAATAAGCAACTTAATACAACATGTCCTAGGAGGAATTTTGAATTTCCAATCATTCTAATATCTCACATTATTCTTGTATCAGTCAACAATGATGTGGCCACTGCCTTTCTCAAGCCATGGTGTTAGCCATCCTTGATTACTCTATATCAAATTAGTGTATATGAAAATTCTAGGACCTTGGTAAATAATTTAGTGGTACAGCACCTACCTGGAAAACATAAGTTCATAAGTTCATTTCTAAATCATTAAGAAAATTCTATCATATTTCTTAAAAATTCATACAGAATATGAGTTCCTCTCTCCACTATATATATATTTGCTGCTTCTTTTTAAAGTATAGTCATTTTTGTATTTCTGTTATTCACAAGGAATTGAAAAAATTATATCTAACTCTATCTCTATCTCTCTTGATCAGCAAAAAATATCAAAGTATTTGCAGACAGATTGCTTACATTTCTTGTGAATGATTATTTGAGATGTCCATCATTTCTCATCAAGAAAGTTGGGGAGATTGAAAGACACAGGAAAACTGCAATTGAATTGTTAGTTAGTAAAGTGTAGGAGTGGAATACCTACAACTAAGAAAATGGCTAGCATTCTTCTTTTTTTTTTTTTTTTTTTTTTTTTTAAACATAGGAAAGAGTCTACAGGATGTACAGAGTCTCACTGTACACATTGGACTCATAGTGATTCTCTGGTTTTCAGCCTCCAAAGTGCTAGGATTAGACTGCTAGGTGAGAGTCACTGCACCCCTGGGGGTGGGGCAAGATGGCTAGCATTCTAGTATATCTTGAACATTGGCAATTGTCTTTTAGCTGGTTTCAAGGCAGAAAAAAATGGTGAAAAGGCACAAGGCAGAAGAAATAAGCATTTAATCCAAGGTAGCCAGGAAGCAAAAAAGAGAGGACCTGGGACAATAGCATAACCTTTCACATTATACTATAGTTCATTTTATCTCTCCACTAAAATTGAAACATGAATATAAAAAATCGGATATTCCATTGACAGTTCGGAAGTGTTATTTTTAAATGTACAATAATAAAACTGAGACAATTATATAATCATTCTGTCTACTAATGTTCAAAATTATCATGTACAACGACTACATGCTAAAATTGAAAGGAGGCTCTCCTACAGACCCAACTCAAGCCATGCATGTGTGAGACTTCCTGTCCCTCACTCACCCTCCCGATCTCCAGACTCATCTCAGTCCCTGCGTGTTTGCTGCAACAGAGTCTTCAAGATCTGAAACACTTAGACAGCATCTCATCCCAGAAATAGTGGTGATGATAAAGAAATCAACCAACAACAAATGTTGGAGAGGCTGTGGGAAAAAAGGAGCCCTTCTCTACTGTTGGTGGGAATGTAGAATGGTGCAACTATTATAGAAATCAGTGTGGAGACTTCTTAAAAAACTAAGATTGCAAATCCTGTTCAATCCAGCTATTCCCCTACTGAGAATTTTCCCAGAAGAACTGAAAACATTGTATCATAGTGATATTTGTGTGCATATGATTATAGCAGCACAATTTGTAAAAGCTAAAACTTTGAAACCATCAGAATGTTGTTACCTGAAGAATGAATGAAAAAAGTTGTAGTGTTTTTATTCAATGGAGTATTATTCAGCTATAGAGTGATGAACTGAAGGCCTTTGTGTATAAGTGGATGTATCTTGAATATATACTCAACCTTATTTCCTTATTTTATTTTTTTTTTTTGCGGGACTGGGGTTCAAACTCTCTACCTCACACTTGCTAGGCAGGCACTTGTGCCATGGAGCTATCTCCCCAGCCCCTTGAATATATACTCATAAGTGAAATAAACCACACCTACATGTGTAAATATCATATAGTCTCCCTAATATAAGAACTCAAAAGAAGAAATGAAAATAGAAATTTATAGTGAAATGGAAAGCAAGAGTTTAAGGATTAATCAATGAAGAAAGAGCTAGGAGAACAACTAGCAAACATGGTTTAAAGGTAAATCCTGAAGGCACCTGACTAACTTGTCAGATACAAAAGTTGCTTATTTTTATAATAGAGGTCTTGCTTTATCTTGGTCCTAACCATCCATCAGAAGAGTAACCATGAGGTATAAAAAAGAAAATTATGTTAATATGCTGAGTTGTAAATGCTCAAGTCAACAGCTTCCGATAATGCCAGACAACCTGGTGATCCACTATTGTTGTGGACTATTGGATTGTGTATACAGCTAATTTCTCTTTGTGTGACAAAATGAAAGATCTGCAATGATGGTGTTTGAACAGGAAATCATATCTGCATCTTGTAGTCTGAACAACTTCAATGAAGATAATAATATGCAATGTATTAATTATTGCAAAAGATAAGAATAAAAAATAAAATTGAAGGGAATTAACACAGGAAATCAAAGGTAGGTAGCAAAATCATATATAATCTCTTTTAAATTTATTTTTTCCACTTTGATGTTCATATATAAGTATTTCCTCAATTTTGTCTTTCCTAGGTGGCCTACCAAGTCCAGCTGCTAGTAGCCAAACAAAAAACAAACAAAAGAACCCCCTGAACTTTTCCATAATCATAAGGATGCAGACAGACACCTGTCCATATCCTTTCCAGCTGGATTTACGTGCAGCTACTATGACACTTTCTGTAAGAGACAGATGTGTTCCTGTGAAAAATCCATTATTTAAGTGGAAATCTGAAACACAGATTCATTCTGTGTTCGTGCCCTCTAAAAGGAAAGTACTAGAAATTTGATAGATGTTTTAATTTTCCTTTAAATTAAAGTATTTTCATACATGATAAACAGATACATATGTTTGTATAATAACTTCCTTTATGTTCTCTGAGATCTATTTTCAATTTTAGATGTGCAAAAGTTATTATTTCATAGTTTTGCTTTTCCTATTATGTTCTATTAGTGCATTATAATTAATAATTATCTAAATTAATGCATATTTCTTTTAAAAAGTAAATTATCTTTAATGGTAGTATAAAGAACATATTGTTATATAGTCACTATTATAGATCAGTGAGAACTAACCTCACATTTGCTTTGAAATTAAAACATTAGAACATATTTATAAAATAGATGCTTATAGAAGTACTTGCCTTACTAATATAATATTAAATAATGATGCAAACCAATACTTATTAAAGGTTCAGTTTATCTTTCATACAATATTGATAATAATACCACTTATTTTATAGTTGTGGAAAAACTACATTAACACATATAAGAACTGCTTAATATGAAGTATTTGCTATTATGCTTATTATTTTTTTCTAGATCTGGACATAAATATTATGTCTTCTTGAAAAAAGTTACATAATATTTAAACAAAATCCTAGCAAATTTATTTATTTAATAATTCATTTTATTTTATTTTGAAAAGTAAAAACAGAAGCAAAACAAATACAAAAAGAAAAATAGGGTAACATGCAATAACACATATGTTACAGATTTTCAAAACAGAAATAGCTAATTAACAATGGTTGTTATATTATCTGTATTTATCATCAAATCTTTTGCTTGAATTAACAGACATAGACATACAAGATTTGGAAAATAATGGAATATTGCAAGAGATCTGAAAGTTTTGCCTTATCTTCTTTGGTTTTAATTTATTTTAAAGAAATTATAATTGATAAACATCAGGAATGATACACTTTTAGAAGGCCAACGTGACAAGCATTCAATAGCGTTTATTGTATTTTTTTTTTTTTTTTTTTTTTTTTTTGTGGGACCAGGGTTCAAGCGTTTATTGTATTATACGTTACTGTCCTCAATATAGTTGTTCAGACCACAAATGTCAGCATACAGAGTTAGCCAAAGTCAAAATTCTAAACATTAACTGGTGCTTTCAAATAAACTGATGGAAATTAGTTGTCTTGAGTATATACTTTCATGTTTCTCCCTCCTTTCTTTTTTCTTACGTTTTCTCCTTTCTCTCATCTTGTTATTTAATCCTTAAGTTCAGTTTTTTTTTTTTTTTTTTTTTCTGTTTTACTATATCATTGTAACTTTCACGCTTGATTTATCCTTTCAAATTACTACACTAGGGAAACAATATGATATTTACACATGTGGGTCTGACTTAATTCACTTAGTTGGATCCTTGTTCCTATAAAGGATTTGAGTTTGTCTTTCTTTATAGCTTAGTAGTACTCAATTGTATGAAAATACCACATCTTTTTCATCCATTTCTCAAGTGATGGACATTTTGCTAACTTATTTATATGAAGTTACATAAAATACATTTAGTGATTGGTCAACATTAAGATTAATCAGACAAGATTTATTTGAGGATTTTCAACTGCTTAATTTTTTATATGAAACAGATTAGGAATTTAGAGTACTGAATTGAACAAAGATATATATTTGGTTTCAGGAGGATTTCTAAAAATCACTAAAAAATAAAGAAAAATAAGGTGTCTTCGTAAAAGTGAGAAATTTTTAAAAATGGATACGGGTGTGGTGGCGCATGCCTGTAATCCCAGCACTTGGGAGGCTGAGGCAGAAGGATCAGCGTGAGTTCGAGACCAGCCTGTGCTACAAAAGTGAGCTCAAGGCCAGCCTGAACTGCATAGCAAGACCCTGTCTCGAAAAAAAAAAAAAAAAAAAAAAAAAAAAAAAAAAAAAAAAAAAAAAAAAAAAAAAAAAAAAAAAAAAAAGTATAGTTTTCAGGAGAAGCCTCTAGAATAGAATGGATATATTAAAATATCATTGTTTTATACTTGTAATAATGAAAATGTTAGAGTAGTATTTTTTAGGTAACTTCTTGGGTAAACTCCCAATTCCTGTTTGGGTATTACCTTGTCATTGCATAGCATGCGCTTTTATTACATTTAATAAGTACTCATATTCACTCAAATCACCAATGAATCTTTCAGCAGAACATCATATGCAGCCTTGGAATGGCTCAGTAGTGCCATGATTTTCAAGCATGTATGAGGCTTTCAGCCTCATTTATAGGGAAGCAATGGTGGTGTTAACCTTTTAGGGAGCATTTAAAAATGTGTGATAAACTTTGTTATCATGACTACTCATAATATCTATAATGTGTGTCATAAAGAAGTCTCACTATCATGTAATGCCCACAGCCCTGGAATACTAAATATCACACAAAGAACAATGATTCCCTGTGTACATACAACAGTGGTAGATTCTCTCTTGCTTGTGTTGGTGACTTACAGTTACTCACTAATAATATAATGTCTCTCTAGTTGCTCATTTGCCTCAAGGTGTTCATGACAGTAACAGGACAGTAATGGTGAATCTTTTAGAGCTTTCCATAACACAGCCAGCTGCAGCATACATGCTATAGGTCTAGCACCACTGACATGGGAGAAACCAGACTTGAAAAGGCCTCAGAAAGACATTAAGCTGCCCCAGTGAGTAGCAACGGACTTCGGACAGTGTTAATGAAAAAGTCTAGTTTGAATGTTACTGTTCTTTTGTCTTTTTAATAAAGGCTGTGAATGTAGTCAAAAGTGAAGTCATTTATATGAATGAACTTACCACAGTAGTTCATTAGATACTAATTTTAATGGTATGCAAAAGACAGAAGTCTATTTATTAACATTGTGTTGAAATACAGACCTGTAATTCCAGCTCTCTGGGAGGCTAAGGCAAGGGTATTATTAATTTAAGCCTAGCCTGGGCACCTTACTTACCGCTTTTGGTCGGTTTGTTTTGTGTTGTGATTTTGTGCATAGACTTTGCATTCATCTCGGGAGGGTAGGCCCATGACCATAATACATCTTGATTCTATTTTGGCCCCTTCATTTCCACACTCATCTTCCTTTCTTCATCTCTACATCAGATAGGGTTTTTTTTTTTCTTTCTTTTTTCTTTTTTTTACCGCAAATATTTGCCCAGTTTTTTCAAGACATACATTTCTTTGGTTGACAGTTTTTACCCATTTAAGAAACACAAATGAAAGTGTGTGGAAGACAGAAAACTTCTAGTCATCTTGCGATTTGGTTCAGTTAACTCAAACATAATTTAAAAGTATCAAAATAAAGGCATTCATTACTGGTAGTCATTAATTAATAGACATTAATATTTCTATTTAACAGACAATTGAAAATTAACTTATTTAAAGTCATGAAGCTTTAAATTTAATGAAGTGCTAAATTCACGGAGTACTAAATTTAATATGCTAGACTGGAGTTGTGTGAATTAGAAGCTGTATTGTTTACATTGTCCTTTACCTTAGCTTTTATTCACTGTCACCAAATAACTGAGAAAAGTAACTGAAACAAGAAATATTTATGTTGGGGCCAAAGTTTTAGAGAAATTCTACTCCATGACTGCCTGTCTAGCACGTTTCTGGACCAGTGGCCTGGTAGCAATGCCATAGTGGAAAGGCATGGCAGAGGAAGATCGCTTTACGTATTGCAGTCTGGAAGCAGAGGTAGAGTGACAAAACAAAATGAAACAAAGCACTATAGAAAGGAACAGGGGAAAAATAAAATATGGTGCCTGAGGTCACATTACCATGACCTTTTTGTGTCAACTAGGTCCCATTTCCTAGATTTCCATTATCTTACCATGTTGACATTCAATTATGGTTTCATCAGTAGAATATTCTGCTGATGGAGTTGGAGTCTCATCATTAAAGGTCCGCTTCTGAGTGCAGGAGACCTTTAGGACACGTTAGACCTAAACTATAGTATGCTGTTTCCAAGAATTAAATAGCAAATACTTCTTTATTTAAAGAAAATAGGAAAATAATAGATAAGACATTACAAATGTTACACAAGTGAAAACAAAAAAAGCCCAAGATGATAGATATTCAACCTTTGTTATTGCATTACGCATTGTTGTATTTAATAATTATATGAATTATTAAAGGTTCAATACAAGCAACAAAGACTTTTTGCATTTTATTCATTAATTTATTGGCATATAAAATTTGTTTAATGTACACTGAGTGCTCTGTTCAGAGTACCTCATTCTTTTCTGTGCCTAAAGAAAACAGTTTGAAAGCTAACTACTGTGAGCTTAAGAGTCATTGTGACCACGTTACACATTAATGTAGGAGGTTATAATGGAGTAGGGCTTAAGCCTATTCTGTAGTGGGTTTGGTATTTCCACACACACACCACAGGATAATTCTGTTACTTTTAGGATACAAAGTCCAGTTGAACATATTCACAAGCCAGACACATGTTGAAATTGACATTTAGAGCTGAGAGCTAGCATATTTTCTCAATATTGGTACCATATGGATAATGACATAAGTATTTTCCCATTTTGTAGGTTGTTTCTTTATTCTTTTAGTTGTTTAATGTGCAGAAGATTTTTAATTTGATATTATCCCCCATGGATGATTCTTGGGATTATATCTTGTGAAATTGGTGGTTTCTTCCAGAGGTTCTTTCCTATGCCTAAGCTTTCAATACTTTCACCACATTTTTTCTTCAAGCACACTCATATTTTTACTTTTCTATGTAGGTATTTTATCTATTTTCATTTGATTTTAGTACAGATCAGAAAAATTGATCTAGCTTCATGTTCTCTGCCCCCACACAAGTTGTTTTCCTAACACGTTTGATAAAGAAGTTACCTCTTCTCCAGCATTTGTTACTTCTCCTTAGTCAAACATAAGATGATTGCTGGTGCACGGGACTGTTTTTGTAGCTTCTATGTATTCCGCTAATCAGCATATCTGTTTTTGTGCCAGTACTGTGCTCTTTTTATAAGGATAGATTTGTAGTATAGTTTATTTTTATTTTATTTATGTATTTTAATTTTTGTATATTGTATAGGGCCTCACTATGCAGTTTGAACTAATAGTGATCCTCCTGTTTTCAGCCTCACCAATGTGGGGATTACAGGTGTTCATCACCATGCTCAGATTTTGTTGCTGGCTCAGCATGCCTGGCAGTAGGCCAGCGCTGCATGCAATACTGGGGATGGAACCCCAGTCTCTGTACTTTCCTAAGCAGGCACTTAATCTGCTGGGCTATATTACTGGTCCTTGTAGGATAATTTAAAACTAACAATTGTAATGCCTTGTTTCTTACTCTTGATGCTCCAGATGTCTTTGGCTCTTTTGTGTCTCTTCCACTTCTATATGAATTATAGAATTGCTTTTTTCTAGTCTGTAAAAATTCTGATCATAATGTTCATTGAAATTGTATTCATGTATTGATTTTTATAATACAGCTATTTTAACGGCATTGGTTTTGCATATTCAAAGATATATGCATTCACTTTCTACTGTCTTCTCATTTCAGAACACTGTAGACTGAGATTCCATTTTACTCGAATAACATGGACTTAAAAGCAGGAAATGCTGGCAAGGTTGTGGGGAAAAGAAACCATTCTATGTTGTTGTGAGAATGTAAACTAGTGTGACCACTATGAAAATCATCATAGGATTCTTCAAACAACTAGCAATAGAAATTCTACTTGTTCAACCTATATTTTTGGGGGATATCATCCTCCAAAAGTTGAAGTCATTAAATAGAGACTGGATGTGGTGGCACACGCCTGTAATCCAAGATGTTCGGAAGCTCTAAACAGGTGGATCACTACGAGTCCGATCTAATAGTAAGACCTTGAACACCCTGTAGACCCTTCCCTAAAATACAAAAAAGGGGGGCAGGGAGATAGCTCAGGAGCACAAGTGCCTGTCTGGCAAGTGCAAGGTCCTGAGTTCAATCCCTGGTCCGCACCTGCCAAAAAAGTCATTATGTAATAGTAATAAATGTATGCACACAGTTCTTGCTACAATTCACAGTAGATAATGAAAGTGGTATATTTTCCCATCAACAGATAGTAATGAAGTATTTATTATTTGATGATTAAAACATATTTGAGTCAATTGTAGGCAAGCAAAATGAACTTGGTGCCATAATGCTAAGTGAAGTATATGTGATATCACATGAAATTACAAGCCTACAAGCCTTCTGTTATTTGAGGGACCCAAAATATAAGTAATGTAAAGAATAAAATAAAACATAGGTGGAAGTAAATAAGGAGGTATGTTCTGCAGAGATAAAGGAGATCTAGGGAAGAAAGGACTGGGTAAGTCCTCAACAGCTTCCAACATTAAAAGTTCTGCTGACAATCCACTACTACTATGGACTATTGAACTATAAATACAGTTACTTTCTCATAGCTTAATGAGAAGAAAGATTTGTACTAATAATGTTTAGACAAGATATCATGTCTCCATCATGTACTCTGAACATATACTATGAAGACAACAATATGCAATGGATTAATTATTGGAACTGGCTTACTAACCTGTTGTGAAACTCTTTGCTATTTCTTTCTCATTAAAATTAATGAAAAATTTTAAAAAAGAAAGAAAAGAGAACAGGAATAAAGAGGAATAAAACTTATTAAAAAGGGCTACAGGGGCTGGGGAGATAGCCCCAAGGCACAAGTGCCTGCCTGACAAGTGCAAGGTCGTGAGTTTGAACCCCGGTCCTGCAAAAATAAAAAATAAATAAATAAATAAATAAATAAATAAATAAATAAATAAAATTATAAAAAATAAAAAATAAAACTAAAAAGGGCTACATACAGGTGCTAATTCTCTACAATGAGCATAACATATACTAATAAAAGTTTTAAAAGTCATAGCAGGGGTCCAGAATGATGGGTCAGTGGTCTAAAGCACCTGCTTAGGAAAGCTTGGGTGGCTGCAGGGACCGCGGTTCGATCCCTGGCACCACATGTTGCACCAGCCCTGCCCTCAGGGCAGGCTGAGCCTGCCATAAAAATAAATGAACAAAAGTTCTCAAACAAACAAAAAAAAAATTCTTAAAACGCAGGGTTGGGCCCAGCGGGATGGCTCAGTGGTCTAAAGCGCCTGCTTGGGGAAGCTTGGGCGGCTTCAGGGACCACGGTTTGATCCCCGGCACCACATGCTGTGCCAGCCCTGCCCTTGGGGCGGGCTGAGCCTGCCAGAAAAATGAGTGAATAAACAAACAAAGGTTCTGAATCAAGAATAAAAATAATAAAAAAATTAAAAAAAAAAAAAACGCAGGGTGTGGTGGCTCACACCTGTAATCCCAGCACTCGGGAGGCTGAGGCAGGAGGATTGGTGCGAGTCTGAGACCAGCCTGGGCTACAAAAGTGAGGTCAAGGCCAGCCTGAACTGCATAGCGAGACCCTGTCTCAAAAAAAAAAAAAAAGTCATAGCAATGACCCCACTTCTCTGGTATAAAATTCTGTCTTAGTTACTTTTTACTCATCTCTGGGACAAATAACCGACACGAAAAATGAAATAAGGAAAGGTTTATTTAGCTCACAGTTAATGGAGGTTTCAGTCCATACTTGGCTGGCTCCAAGGCAGACAGGTACATGGCAGAGAGCAGCAGTTCATGGCGGCAGAACAGCAATAACATGGTGATAGAGGCAACGGAACAACTAGAGGAGCAGAAAGCAACAGCGCTAGTCTGTCTCTCTGTCTCTTTTTACATTACACTCAGGATCTCTGCCTCAGCCTATCCGCCTTAGGCCACACCCATAATCCCAGCCCTACTCAGACCAATAACCCCATCAGTACTAAAACACAAAATCTTAGTGGAACATGAGTCAAGTAATTCCAGCATTACTCAGACCCATAATCCCATCAGTAATAAAACACATAATTCCAGTGGATCATGAGTCAAGTCTCAAACTCTAGAAGTCCCCACCTCATGATTGCATGAGGCTTTGGGAGGACAACTAGACAGAAGCCATAACAATATTCTAATAAATGTCTATAGAATGTGATGAAAGCAGTTACACATATTTACACAGGAATTTAGAACTTTAAGCATATACAAAATTGTAGCCTGTCAATCCTTTGGTATTTTTTCTAGTCCTTTACTCTCACTTAATACATTTTTGTTTTCTTGTAAACAAACCATTTACTTGTAAGAGAGTATAGCAGTAACTAAAATTATGTTAGAAGCAGTACACGTCTAAAAACCCAGAATGACAGGCATTGAAATCATAGTATTAGTGTTACACATTGCTATCCTCATTGTGATAAACCTTTTGGAGGTTCATAGCTGAATGGAAATCAAGGACTTAAAGGTTAAACAACGAAGTGATTGCAAGCAGGAATCATAAGAAAGATGGCAGGAACAAAACCATGCACAGGATGAATTAGATAATAGTCTGAAGAACCTCCAAAAGCTTTAATTCCGTTTAAATAGTTAATTGGAACCTAATAAGCAATATCAATATGTTTGTGTAAACCTGTACCGAAGGGAAAAAGAGGGAGAGGGAGAGAGAGAGAGAGAAAGAGACAAAGACAGAGAGATACAGAAAAACTGAGAGCTGACTGAAGTTCTCAAGGCTACCCTTAGTGTGTATATAGGTAAAGTTACATTCCCAGATCATGCGATATGTTTCCTGCAAGTTGACTTCTTTGAATGTATTAATTCAAGACATGTATTTATATTTTCTATTTCTTATCCTTTTTGCTAAAAGAAATTGAGAGTTCAATAATGAATACCACACAGGTTCTGAACAAAAATGTCATATTACTTAATATAATGTAGTGATGAGAAACCTAACAAAGAGTCTCTGGGGCCTGTAACACCTATGTCATAATTAGATCTTCTTCCATCACTGGTTCTAGGAGATTCTCTGTCCTGTTGATATATTTGCCTTTAACATCAATTTGTTAAATGCAGTAATCACTTAGTGTCATTAGGCCCATATATCTATAATATTCAAAGCTATATAAAGGTATAAATTTATAATCCAGTAAAGAAGCACATGAAAATACCATGAATTACGTATGGTACAACTTGGTTAAAATTCATGTGTTTAGAAAAAGTACTTGTCCATCATACTTATCATTAAATATCACTATGAGTTACTAAGGAAATATTTTAGTACTGTTCTGTTCCTTATTTGTTACTTTGCTTTTATTTATTTTTTTCCTGTTTTAGAACTTCTGTTTGTTTGTTTATTTATTTTTATGGAAGGCTCAGCCTGCCCTGAGGGCAGGGCTGGCACAGCATGTGGTGCCGGGATCGAACCATGGTCCCTGCAGCTGCCCAAGCTTTCCTAAGCAGGCGCTTTAGACCACTGAGCCATCTTGTCGGGCCCTATTACTTTGCTTTTAAAGTTCTGACCAAGAAAACGTTGTTTGGGGTAATTCTTCTGAAGTGCAAAGAAAATTCCCAAAAGGTAATCAAGAAAAAGGACAAGCCAGGTGTGGTGGCTCATGCCTGTAATCCCAGCACTCAGGAGGCTGAGGCAGGAGGATTGGTGTGAGTTCGAAACCAGTGTGGGCTACAAAAGTGAGCTCAAGGCCAGCCTCAACTGCATAGCAATACCCTGTCTCAAAAAGACAAAAAAAAAGGACATTCAAGTTTTATTTTTGTTGTTGTTGTTTTTGTCTATATCCTATTTAGGAAAGTGGTTTTTTCATCACTGCTTTCTGTTGTTTGAAATAATATAACATTATCACATAACATAATGTAAAACTTAAAGAACAAAACTTCACATGGGTTACAATAACATTTGGTCTATAGCTGGAGAAAATATAAAATTGCAGAGGAAAATGTAGCTAATTAATAGATCTTAGGGCACCATGAAATGTTTAATCTGCATTTTCTTGTGCATACCAAAGGAATAAAACCTTGTAATAATGTAATTCGATCCATTCCTCAGAGGATAGGCATTTTGGTTGTTTCTAAGATTTGACTATCTCAAATTGTGATGCTTTGAACATGGGTACACATATATCACTATGATATGATGCTTTTAGGTCTTTGGTGAAATTTCTCAGAAAGGGGATAGTTGGATGGAATGAGATTTCCAGTCCTAATTTTTGAGGAATTTCCACAAAAATATTTGTTTTAAAAAAGAAAAGGTAATCAAAGAAAAGATAGCATGTCCGCATCTTGTCCTTTGAATAACTACTACAAAGACAACAATATGCAATGTATTAACTATTGTAATTGTCCTACTAACCTGTTTTGAAACAGTTTCATGGCTATTTTATTTCTTTTCTCATAAAAATGTGCAAATATCAGAGTCAAGAATAAAAATTTAAGATTTCTTGAGAGCATATGGTAATCATATACCCCATCTTGCACAACTATATCTGCTAATCTGAGCAACAGATTTGATGAGGACAATAGAAAATATATCAAATACTATTAATCAACTATTATTGTTTTGGGAATCTGTAATTTATGCATTGTTGCATATTACCTTGTTTCTGTTTTTGTTTTTGTTTTTGTTGTTCTTGCTTTTACGCTTCAAAATAAAAGAAAATTATATAAAAGTATTTTTAAAAATAAACTGTTGCTTCACTTTGTGCTTTGAGTCTAATATTCATGCTATGTTAATGGTAAATATAGAATTAATGGGTTACTACTAACATTAAACTGAAGAAGAAAATATCTTTTGCCATTATATAAAGCATAGTTTTTTAAAATAAATAATAAACAAAAATGTGATTTGAGACAATTAAGAAGAAAAAAAATAGGGGCAGCAGGATAGCTCAGCAGACTAAAGCATCTGCCGAGGCAGGTGCAAAGACTGGTGTTGATCCTTGGCATTGTGTGTGGGTCCTGCTCCTGGGCCACGCTGAAGTAATGATTGAGACCGAGCATGCTGGCAGTGCATGCCTCTAATTCCAGTGCTTAGGAGGCTGAAAAGAAGTGGATCACTAAGAGTCTGATCTGAATGATGAGACCCTATGGACCCTGTGCTAAATACATTTTTAAAAAGCAAAGAAAATGTCATTGTTACTTAGCTCAATGTTTTCCATCTTTTGGACTGAGAACAAGCCATGATACAATGATATAACAAGGTAACTCAAGTGTAATAACTCCCTCACATCACATAACCTAGCCAAGGACTTTCTTTCCTTCTAAACTGGTGTCCATGAACCAACCACTGCACTTGCCTGCACAATTTTATAATAAAAGCAACTCCAAAGGATAGATGTAATCAGCATGAAGTATACATATATACAAGTAAGTGAATAACAATTAATTGCTCAGATTTTTTTCTTTGTCTTTTTGAGAGAGGGTCTCGCTGTACAGTTCAGGCTGGCCTTGAGCTCAGTTTTGTAGCCCAGGCTGGTCTTGAACTCTCACTGATCCTCCTGCCTCAGCCTCCCGAGTGCTGGGATTACAGGCGTGCGCCACCACGCCCGGCTTTGCTCAGATTTTTTGAGGGAATGCCTCCTAAATATAAACCATGTGTAAGAGTTCATAGAGAAAAGCATGACAGTGGAAGTGTGAGTAAAAACAAGAGAAAGAAAAAAGTAAGACTTTCAATCCCTCCCTTTGATTTAAAAGTGGTCAGTGCAGACATACAGATTTTGCAATAATTATATTAATTTCAAATTTCACTTGGATATGATGTTGCTTGTTAAGTAAACTGTGTATTTCATGAGATTTGTCTACCACTACATATTATACTATCCTCAACACTTTTTGAGTCAGCTAATAATTTTAAATGAAACAATTAAAATTGACAGATTGATTAATATTAAATATGTAGTAACACTAAGACCCTTAAATAAATTTAGCTGAAAATGAATGCAGCTGCTATTTGAGAAAGCACTCTGTAATCTTAATCTGACCCATGTAACTCTACATCCAATAATTCAATATTAGGGCATATGCAGTCGAACGTCTAATATTTCTTAACTATTGTAATGATTCCAAAGAACATAGATCAATAAAATGGACATTCAAGGCCTGTGCCCTCAAGGAGTCTAAAATTTATTGCAGAAGACAAAGAACCAGATAATTTTAAAATTGTACAATATGAAATTTATTGAATGTACTGTGCATAGAAATATCACAGTTGTTCATGAAATATAATGGGTAAAACAGAATTAACCATTTGCAATGTAAGAGAAAATAATGTTCACAGAAGCACAAGAATACATATAATAATGTGTATGGGAGAAATAATTAGAGATCTGAAAATATACAATTAAATTGGATGTGGAGATGATATAGCAAAATAAGATAATGATAAAATACCAAGTCATAACAGGAGCAGAATAGTACAGGACAATGTCAAGTGTCTGGCTTTTGCTTCAGGAGCACTACAGATCCGTTCAAGAGTATTGAGCAGAGGAGTGAAAACAATATGGTGGTATCAACTGAGAATCATTCAGAGATTGAAAGAGAAATGAAAACCCAAATGCAGGTTTCATCCCATACTTAGTCAACAATTGTTACCTGTCTTATTATCACTGTGGATATTGTCTACCATGGATATCCAGTCTATTAAAGTCTGTAACACCCACCTCTGGCAAAATCAACAGGAGGATGAAACTAAATTTATTTCTAAATTTTTAAATTTATTTTTACATAGTTATGGAAAGGTCTTCTACATGGTGTTTTGGGTCTCACTACTAGATTGGACTCTTAGTCATCCACCTGTTTACAGCCTCCCAGTAGCTGGGATTACAGGCGTATGGCAACACACTGAGTTGCTGTCTCAGCATGTTCCAGGGGCGGGGCTGGCACAGCAGGCCCAAGGATAATCTATAGCCAGAGGTGGTGGCCCATGCCTATAATCCCAGCACTTGGGAGGCTGAGGCAGAAAGATTAGCCATGGTTTGAGACTAACCTTGAGTATAAAAGTGAGATCAAGGCTAGCCTGGGCTGCATAGTGAGACTGCATCAAAAAGACAAAAAATAAATAAATAAGTAATTGTGTATTAAAATAAAAAAAAAGTCAAAAAGTCAACTGAACAAAGAGAAAGATGCTTCACTAAATACTACATATAAATATTATTCACATAAACTAAAATATAAAGAGTTAATGGTAAAATAAAACATGCAAGCCAAGTTTATGTGATTCACAAGTAAAGTTCTCGATAATAATATTCAGCAACAAAGCTGTTGTCTTTGTATGGTCACGCAATAACAATTTACATAAAATGCATATGTAACTGTCATGCTTCAGTTGTGATGTTAATAAATACTTTATCTTTCTGATGGAGGAAAACATTTAGCATACGTATCTCATTAGAATGTGGTAAATTATCAATCAGAAATGAGCCAAACAAATCAAATTACTTCACAACAATCACTGAACAGATGTCAAATGAAAATGACTTTTGGTAAAAATCGGTGGGGGTCTAATTAAACTAATAATATAGGAGTTAAATGTCTTAAGTGATTCATCAAAATCCCAAGTCTTCTTAGTATTTCTATAAAGTTTTTAGACAGACACGGTCATTGTGATAAAACCTTGAGAAGTAGCTTTGATTAATATGTTCTGGTCACCCAAATTCTTATGAATTTTCTGTGGATAAAATACAATGATAGCCAGGCGTGGTGGCACATGCCTGCAACCCCAGCACTTGGGAAGCTGAAGCAGGAGGATCGTTTTGAGGTTGAGACTAGCCTGGGCTATAAAAGGGAGCTCAGGGCCAGCTTAAACTGCATAGTGAGACCCTGTCAAAAAACCAAAAAAACAAAAAACAAACAAAACAAAGCAATGACCTAATGCTTGTGAGACAATTCAATGGTCTAAAGTGCCTGCTTAGGCAAACCTAGGAAACCGTAGGGACCACGGGTCCATCCCCAGCACCACATGCTGCAGGGGTCCCACGCTTAGGGAAGGCTGAGCCAGCCATAACATAAATAAATGAATAGATGAAGCTTAAAATAAAATGATATAAAACAGTGATGCTGATATCCAATAATTTATGTGAATTCTTTGAAAGTGATGATTTTAATAAATAACAGAAACAGATAAAGGAAGTACATTATTGTTGATTTGATGATAATTTAGACTAAATAAAATCCAAAATTATTTATTTTTTTACATTTTATTCATTTTACAAAGTATAAAAAGCAGACAATGAGTGGAAACTAAAAGAAAATAATAACTAACGAATAAAATATAGGCATCTAAAGTAACTAAAATTTTGTTAATAAAATATATTTCTATTATTTTGTTCTATGTATTATTTAATTTGGCAAAGAAAATTAATATTTGCATTTTCCATCTGAGCTACTTTATTATATTTATTTTCTCTATGTTTCCTTCAGTTAGTCTTCTTCCTTTTATTTTCATGTATCCAGTACAGGATCTATAGGGCCTTGTTACACAGACCAGCCTCCCAAAGATCCTCCTGCCTCAGCCTCTCAAGTGCTCTGATTATAGGTGTGTGCCACCACACCAGTCTCAACTGCAGCCTCAGCATGTCCTGGGGGCAGTGCCAGCGCAGCATGTGGAGCTCGGGATCGAACCCTGGTCCTTGAATCTGACTAAGCAGGTGCTTTAAAACCCTGAGATATCTGCTCATCCCTTTTTCTTCCTTTTTTGTACTGACACCTTCATTGTTATGATGTGAACAATTCTTCAATTACTCAGTATTACTCTAAGTCTAAAATTATACTAACCTACTGACATTAAATTATTTATTCTTCACAATAAACTAATGAAATAAGATTTGTTATTATTTTAATTTCCACTGAAGTCAGTGTGGAAATGATTAATTTCTAATAAATGATTTCTAATAAATGATTAATTTATTAATCATTTATTATTTATTATTAATCATTATTAATTTCTAATAAATGATTAATTTCACATAACTGAAACATACAGAGCTGATGGTATTAACCAAGTCTATCTGATTCCAGAATTGATGGTCTTAATATTATTCAGTTTTGATGTAACAAAAGGGTTTCCCTAAGACTGAAATGAAACAAATACAGAGAATGGACTGAAAAAATGGGGAAGCAGGAACTCTAAACCTTTATTTTCTATTTGTTTATTCACTTAAGTTTCCCTTTTCTTTCTCTTTTTTTTTCTTTTTTTTTCCTTCTTTCCTTATTTTTTTTTTTTCTTTTTGAGGCAGGGTCTCTCTATGCAGGTCAGTTTGGGCTTGAGCTCTCTTTTGTAGCCCAGGCTGGTCTTGAACTCACAACGATCTTCCTGCCTCAGCTTCCCAAGGGCTGGAATTACAGGTGTACACCATCACACCCAGCGAGTTTCCCTTTCCTTAACAGTTCATCATTGCAGCAGTCAAGGGAAGAGCTAGAACAATGACAACATGGAAATGTCTATGCCAATAAAAAGTTCCATTCTGACTATAGAGAATGAAATTAGATGGAGCAGGACATGTAGAGTTGCCCTGTGAGGTCCTTTTTAATGAATCTGACACTTCCTATCCCCTTGTTTTATAGACAAGGTGTGGAGTGGGACAGCAAGAAAACATTAGTAAAGGACTTGTCTACATGAGGAAGACTGGAAAAAATGTTAAGGTGCTGCATTACTGGCCTCTAAGAGGGTGTGACACTTCAAGATACATTTATACACTGCCAAAGCTCACAAGGGAGGCACAGTCCCATGATAGAACAGATACGAGTATTTGATGTCCCAGAGGCTGACTCCCTCCACTAATGTTTACTGTGAAAAGAAGAGGAAAGAGGGGGTCCAGATTCCTTCATCTATCCAGAAGTGCACAAAACTGGATCCTAAGGACATCCCTGGGTGAACATTAGAAGGTACAGTTGAAGTATGTTCTACGCACATACATTTATAAAACTTAAAGAAAACACAGAGAACCAGTGAAAACATTGTAGTAACATAAAATGCTCAGAAAAGACCAGATGAACCCCACTGACAGAGAAAAGGATAGAGCATGTGGGAAGAGATGCTTATGAAGAACTCAACGATAAAGAAATTTGCTTCTGAATACATACATATGATGGAAAGAAAGAGAGGACAAAAACTGAGATAGGGCAGAGAAAGTGTTGGTAGAAAGTAGAAAGTCTGAAAATAATTTAGTAATACTCTGTTATGAGTTCATCTAAAACAGACCCTTGCCGGGCATGGTGGCTCACGCCTGTAATCCCAGCACTCGGGAGGCTGAGGCAGGAGGATTGGTGCGAGTTTGAGACCAGCCTTGGCTACAAAAGTGAGCTCAAGGCCAGCCTCAACTGCACAGTGAGACCCTGTCTCAAAAAGCCAAAAAAAAAAAAAAAAAAAAAAAAAAAAAAAACAGACCCTTTTATATAGAAAGCATGGAACTGTGTATAATGTCATTGGCTCTCTTTGTAAGATACATCCCTAATATGCCACATCTGAGTTGCCTCCTCCTTGTGACACCCATTCAGTTCACCCTAGTCTAACTCGTTTCTCAATCAGGTTCTCCTGGAAAGACACTATCTTGGTAGAAATAAGCTAAGCACAGGTTGGGCAGGAGCTGCAAGGTCTGGAAGGGAAGCTCTGGGTAGAGCTATCAGTACTACAGGACTAAATGATCATGTTTTCTGTGAAAAGGACACTTTGTTACAGACATTTAGTATGAAGATGTGTCCTGTGGAAATGGCGCTGTAACCGTACATAATGTATTCCTTTACCATAGTGTTCATGGCAAAACTAGAGTTTATAGTGTCTTTTAGGAAAGAAACCCAAAATTGAATTTGAAAGAAAAATACAAGTGATTTAAGAGTTCTAATAAATTTTGCCAAAACAGGAGTATAAGTAGTTGTGTGCCTCTGGGTTACATCACATCAATGTCGATAATGTACACTAATATGAAAATAACTACTCCAACTAAGTACTATTCTAAACACAAGAGTAATTCTCTTCAACTTTAATAATTATCAGGCTCTTAACATCTACTATTCAAAACAAATTTATTTACCCTTTAAAATAAGTAAAGGCAGAAAATCAGTTCAATAGTCAAATTAATCAATAAAATGAAAAGGGATGGTATTTTAGACTCATTTGCACAAGATGACTATCAGAATTTTATTATAATTATGTTAAAATATAAGTGAAAAGTCACTTTCTCTGTAATAGAATCTATAATCTTACCAAACAGTTATTTTCACCTCTGTACTCCTTCCTTAGTAACCTCTTTCAGAAGAGAGAAAACATATTATGCAAAATGACATTATAAAATCAATAAGTAAATAAGCTACATCTACAGAATTTATTTAAAAACTGAACGCATCAAGAGAGACAGTGGTAATTCAATTGAATTTCTTCTAATTAGTATTTACATTTAATCAATTCATACAGTACAATTCTGTGAATAATGTCTTTGTTAGTGTTATAAGTCTCATAATAAGGAAGAGCTTATACTGAGAATAGAGATAAAATTAATTAACATAACACATAGATTAAAAGTATTTCTGGCACTAATGAACAGAGTTTCCTAGAGATAAGAATACTACCAGGAATGTTGATGACTGAATTGTTGTTTGCTCAACATATATTAAACGAAGAAACACAAGTAAGTGAGATAGATTAAGGAAAGATCCTGCAATATAATAAGACTTTATCTTAGCTGACATAGCAGACTTGTCTCTTTTCTTGAAATATCTGCCTGTATTGTCACAAAGCCATGACCAGTAATTTATTAAAAAGTAAATGAAATAAAAACTGAAAGCAAACTAATAATAAATTTGACAGCTCGTGGTCCAGTTTCTGTGTTTGTCAAGCTGAAATCACTGCTCATCTGTTCCATTTGTTTGTTCGGGATGAGTAGAAGGAATCAATGTGCTATGTACATGTACCAGTTACATACAAGGAAATTATTATTATGTGCTCTATGCTTTTATTAATAAAAGTAAATTTAAAAGATAAATACAGATTGCAGAACATATATGAAGTCTTCCATCCCTAGCAGCAGTGTATAAAATACTTACCAAAGTCTATTTACTGAATTCTGGAGAATATAGAAATCTACAATGAAATCGTTTTATTTTTCACCAAGTGGTATTGTCTCTATAACATGACCTCCTCTATAATATTACTCCTTCAAGACAAACTTCGAATGCAAAGGAAAATTTTCACAAAAGGATCCCAAGTTTAATTTATGAAACAGTGGTTGGTTTCAATGGTTTATTCTCAGCTTTCTTTCTGCTTATGATTTTTATTTTTGTAGAGTATAAATCATAGTAAAAAGAATTAGAAAAGATATAGAAGTTCAGTAAACAAAATGATAGGAATTCAACAATGGTTGTTATATTGCACATTGGTGCTTACAAATTGGTTGTTTAGATTACCAGATATAAATATGCAAAATTAGTTTAAAAATTAAAAAGAATAACAAAAATGTAGTAATCAACTGTTTCTTTCAATAGACCATCAGAACTCAGTGTGATAATATAAGCTATCCTGTGCATACATGATTTATATATTTTTTCTTCTTTCTTTCTTTCTTTCTTTCTTTCTTTCTTTCTTTCTTTCTTTCTTTCTTTCTTTCTCTCTCTCTCTCTCTCTTTCTTTCTTTCTTTCTTTCTTTCTTTCTTTCCGTTTTTCTATCTTTTTCTCTCGTCTCCTTTCATATTGAGTTATAAACCTTGACAGAACCATTAGCAGTTGTGTGGGCCTCTAGTAGCAGCAGGTTTGTAAATAACACTCGTAGCTCTAAACTCACTTTGACTGCAAATGTGTGTAAAATTTTGTGACTTAGTTTCCACAAAATAAAGTTAGTTATTGTATTAATAATTTAGTTGGCGTAGTTATCCATTTCATGCTTACACAAATATAATACGCAATTATTTATCAGAAATGATTATTTTATTAAGAAATTAATAATAACAAATTTTAATTGACAGTGCTGACCAAAACTAGTACAAAACATGTTTATATGTGCAGTCTAAATAGATAAAATTGAGACATGAAAATGAATAGAATCACAGAAGGAGAGGGAGCAGGTCACCATTTTACTAGGAAATTTCAATGTGTCATAATAAGGTATGACTTGGATTATAAATTTCTCCCCAGAATCTCCTGTTAAAGGCTTTTTCACCAGCTTATCATGCTATTGGAAGGT
Source organism: Myocastor coypus (assembly GCA_004027025.1). Classification (NCBI taxonomy): domain Eukaryota; kingdom Metazoa; phylum Chordata; class Mammalia; order Rodentia; family Myocastoridae; genus Myocastor; species Myocastor coypus. The sequence goes on along the minus strand of PVJA010000336.1, from coordinate 94,065 downwards.
TGTAGAAGCAATAAGATCAAGAAAAGGTCCCGCAGTATAATAAGATTTTGTCTTAGCTATCATAGCAGACCTGTCCCTTTTCTTGAAATATCTGCTTGCAGTGTCATGTGGATAGACATGCAATCCCTGTAGAAGGAGGCTGGGTCTCTGGGGCCTGGCCTTAACGGAGATATTGGGAAAGTGGGTCATCTTATTTCTTTGCTTCACAGTGGCTAGGAAGTGGGACTATCTGCTTCACAATGTGCTCTCCGCTGTGGTGTTCCACCTTTGCACAGGCCAAAACAATAGAGCCAATGACTGTGAAATGGAATCTCTGGCATTGTGAGTGAAAATGAAAGTTTTCTTCTTTTAGATAGTTTTCTTCAGGTACTTTGTCATAGTAATAGAAATCTGCTTACTGGACAATATCAGATAAGTCAAGTGCAGAAAACTGTGATGATAGAAAATATTCATTCAGCATAATTACTCATGTTACTTCCATGGATATGTATTAAGTCTAAAAAAAAAAACCTAAGAAATCTATTTCTTGTATATAACCACTTACAAATACATGGCCCTAAAATATGTCTCAGTGTGGTCCAACCCTGGATCACAAATTTTGTTAGAATATAATTATATTTAAAAAGTAAATGTAAGCCATGCATATTTCTTGTTTAATTATCTCATATGTACTATGAAGTAAACTCCAAATTTTTTGACTTGCTAAATAATGAATGAATTGTACTTCCACTTTGTAAAATGCAGTAAAGCCACGTCCAATAAAATATGTGGCTAATTATTAAAAAATGAAGAAACAGCTGATAGGTGATATTGCATGAAGTGAAATAGGGTGATCAGTAAGCCAAAATGAAGTCGTATTTAATTATAGAAAATAGATGACTCTGAGTAAATCTCAGTGGCAGAGTATTTGACTAACATGTATGGGGTCCTGGGTTCCATCTGCAGTACTAAAAATAAGTTTCATCAAAGTGAGCAAAAAAGAATGGTAAAGGAAAAAAGTAATAACTAAATATAAAAGGGAAACTAGTTCATATAGGCTGTGATCAATAAAGTTAACCAGAAATCGACAATAAATGTAATATCAGTTAATCTGGACTATATATGAAAGGAACAAGACTTTAAACTTCAACTGATTGAAGTTGAGATGAAAAGAACTAGAAAACCTAAATTTATAAATGCATTCAATAATTTATTATAAATCATCCTACAAATAAACAATCTCTAGCTACTTTGTGACTTTATATAAACTTCTAAGAAATAAAATATTTCATCAATATGCAAAGATTTAAAAGTTAAATATTTAAAACTTACTTTTATCACTTCCAATGGATGCCTTACCTGCAAATTTTTTTGAGAACGTACATATAAATCATCATACTACATTAGAAAGATATTTGGCAGAGCATTACAATGTGCAAGTTTAGGAAATATTTGCATCATTTCGTGACTTTTCTATATTTTTAGCCAGATTGGGTGTTTTTTGTTCATAGTTTAAAGCATTATATCACTTAAAAATCAAATTCTGCACTGATAGCCAATGAAACTGATATATATATATATATATATAAACATATACATGTATACACATATATATATGTATACATATATAGAAATAATTGATCTGAGAAACACTGTAAGCTCTATTTTGTTATATGCTTATTATAATCTCCCCTTTTCTTTTATCTATTCAGCAGGTTGATGATCTCTCACTTTGTATAAAACATTCAGAAAACTGATATCTTACGTACTAGTTCACTTAGATATTTCTTAAGAGTCGGAAGTGTTAACAAACTTGAACTGAAAATCTCTTCCTTTGTCTTTTCCTCTAAATATGGACCCATGACTGGTATAGCCTTCAAAAGAGATCTGGCACTCAGGGAGTGTAAGGATCAAAGAACCTGGAGTCAGAAAAAGCACCTTAGTTTCGGGAAAAGAAAAAGGTACATAACATAACATACATATCCTATATAAATCTTTCCATAGACTGTTTGCAGAAGTAATATTTTCACTGATAGAATAAGAAATGGAATAAAGTTTATTTAAAAATCATATGAATTTCTTGACTGTGCTATTTTTTTTTTTTTGTAGGACCAGGGTTTGAACTCACGACCTTGCACTTGCCCAGCAGGCACTCGTGCCTTGGAGCTATCTCCCCAGCACCTGTGTTATTATTTTGAATACAAAATAATCAACACAAAAAATAAAATAGCAAAGCTGAGAAACTTTAGGTGAAACTATAATTTGGTGTGCCAATAACCTAAAGTATAATTTGTCTTTTTCAGATATAATTATCAGAGAAATTCATGATACTGAGTTTAAGACCATTATTAGTTTACATTTTTACTTTTGTATAACTAACAAGGGCATTTGAAAATGCCCTTGAGGGAGGTTTTGAAATAAGGTTATTTAAAAATGAAAACATGCTATGATATTAATTTCCATTTTACCCACCTTTACCAGCTCTACTATGGAAATTATTTTTAATTATCTTCTTCAGCTAAAATTGTTAATTATTTGATTATACAAACTACCTCTGTAACTTTCAATTTTTATTACTTTGAACATAAATTTAATCGTTAAAAGAAATTTTCTACTACATTTGTCTACTCCTGGATTTATTTCTTTCCATGTGAAGATTGCAAGCTAACTCCATTTATTGACCTATTAGCATAAAATTTCACTCCCTATACTTAATTTAAAAGATACGCTATCTGATCAAGTCTAAATCTTTACATGTACTTGCTAAAATAATTACTTTCCTGTTAAAATGATTTTGCAATTTTCTTTGTGGTCTTATCTATTACATTATTCTCAATGCTTGCCTCTAATTCTTAGTAACTTTTGTCAAACCATTTATTCACTTCTTGTTTTCAGAAATGAATGCAATTCTCTCAGGCTTTCACAGAGAGAAAACTGGTCAAGCAATGGCCGTGACTCATCCAGATGGCTGACACTGACAAAATTTCTACAAAATGCTGTACATGGTATCAGAAAATTCTGAGGAGATTTGACTGACCTTGGGAGATACAAAAGTTGCATGTTTTGTTATATAGGTCTTGCTTTAACTTGGCCTGAACCACCCAGCCGAAAAGTTTAACCATGTGGCATAAAAAGTAAAGCCAGATTAGTATGCTTCCAGCATTTCCAGTTCTGGTGATAACCCACTACTATTATGGAATATTGGACTATGTGTACAACTTTCTCTTAGTTCAATGAGAAGAAATATTTGTACCAATAGTGTTTTAAAAAGTTATTGTGTCTGCATCTTGTACTCTGAACAGCTACTATGAGGACAACAGTATGCATTGCATTAATTACTGTGGCTATCCTCCTAATGCATTTTCAAACTGTCTCATTGTTATTTCTTATCAAAAGTAATAAAAGTGGATAGTAAAAGAATAAGAGATTCAAATTCTCAGTACATTATAAATGGGAGCTTGATATAAGATAAATGAATTTTCTCAGAGACTGAAACCATTTCCTGACAATCACAGCAATGAATTATTTGACCTACAAATGTCGGGTTTTTTTGATTATCTGACTGCCTTATTTGCCTTTTTGGGACAAGTCTATTCTATTTTCTCTAATGTATGCTATAACCTTTAAAACTAGGCAGACATTTCCTTTCTCTTGTACATTGTTTTAGTCTCAATTCCATCAACATTCATTATGCAACAACAACACAATTAATGAGACTGACAATTAAAACCTTTGCAATCCATTAGAAAGGAGAAGGAAAAATGATTTTTTTTTTTTTTTTTGTCTTTTTGAGACAGGGTCTCGCTATGAAGTTCAGGCTGTCCTTGACCTCACTTCCGTAGCCCAGGCTGGTCTCGAACTCGCACTGATCCTCCTACCTCAGCCTCCCGAATGCTGGGATTACAGGCGTGTGCCACCACGCCCGGCTGGGAAAATGAATTTTAGAAGCAGGGTTTGTGCTTGGTATTATGCAAGATTCATTAAGAATTTCATTAGGTCTCAAATAATTCCTGCAAATGGCAATATTTCTCATCTATCAGTTATGTGTCTGCAGATGTGTAGGTGTGGGTGACATTGAAATAAGTAATATTTTGTAAATCTTTCTAGCTTGATAATCTGTGGGTTTTTCTTTACCACGTACTTTTGGAAAGCTTTCTTTTCTTTTTTTTTTTTTGCAGAACCGGGGCTTGAACTCAGGTTCTTGTGCTTGCCAGGCAAGTGCTTATTCTACTGAGCTATCACCCCAGCCCCCTATGTGGCTCTTTCTCTAAAACAGAACCACACCTTGTGCTCCTCTGAGAGAAGCAGCAGAAGGACCTGAGAATGTCAGCTTTCCTGTGATCTTTGTTGTTTATACCTCAGATGGCCACAGGGTCCTCACAGGGGCAGCAGTTGTAGACAGCAGAAAGGGTACACATAGCTGTCTCTGATGGTGAGCAGAGTGGGGAAAATCTTTAATTTCATACTTCAAAGCTCTACTTTGGAAAAACTATGCTAGAGTCCCCCAAAAGCTATCTTATTCTGGTAGTGTGTCACTCAGTGCTCACTGGAGGAAGAGCAATAATGCAACATATGTAAGTATTGAAGGATTTCCAAGATTGGCTTTCCAGGACCAGCCACAGAGTCACGTGTGGAAGAATACAAAAGGACTGTGTGTTCACTGGAAGTCCAAAGTGCCTGCTTTGGCAAGTGCAGAGACAAGGGTTTGATCTCCTGTCCCAGTGCCACCCCCCCCATCCTGCCCACAAGCACATGCTGAGCCAGAAACTGGGTGTGGTCATGGTGGCACATGTCCGGAATCCCAGTACTGAGAGGCTGAAAACAGGAAGATCATTACAAATCCAAGCTGCATAGTAAGATCCTGTACCAATACATTTAGAGAAAAGGAACTAGTTGAAGGCCCGGAGCTCACTGCAGTCTATGTGAGTCTCTGTTAGGAGGCTGAGGGTCTGTAATGGAAGGTTGAAGGCTCCGTGCTAGACCCAGAAGGGAGCCTTCCTTCTTCATTTCTCTTTTATTCCATCCAGCCAGCAGTCCACCCAGGGTGAATCTTCAGTAAGTTCCCTCTGAAACTATGCTTTGCCGGTTTAGTTGGGCAACACTTACTCAAGTGGACACAGTCAGTTAACAACTACATGGCATCACATTCTCTTTCAGGCTACCTGTGAAACTATTTTCCATCATTTCTGCCCCTGTCTGTTTACAGATTAAGCTTTGTCCCTGAGGGTAGGAAGAGGGGTGAGGGGGAAAGCATGAGATGCAGAAGTTATGACTGGAGCAGTAGACATTGCTTCTCCAAATCCAGGTTGTGTTTTAGGGACTGCTGTAACCCACACATGCATTTGTGGGCCTGTTGGTGGAAGTTTGGCGCAGTCCTCCCAGCGGGTCTGTCTCCAGAAGCACTCTGTCTCTTTTCATCCCAAGTCCCAGGACAGACATTACTGTTAGTCCTGTATGAACATCACCAATTTGTAGCTCATGGGGAGCACATGTCTTTGTAAATCTCAGCTGCTCCTCACAGGCTCAAGTTGTCTTTAGCATTCCTAATTCAAGTCCTGCTCTTTTGCCTGAGTACTCATTATGCTAACCTTGCTGATTATACACTCAACCACAGACAAAAAAAGCTTTTGTAGATTCTTTACCTCCAATGATGACGTAAAATCAAATTTATTCTATTTCACTTGTAGTAGTTCTCCTTTTTTTTTAAGTATTAGTACAGGATCTTGCTCTGAAGCTTGGATGCATAGTGATCCTTCTGTCTCAGCCTCCCTAGCACTGGGATGAGAGGCATTTGACCCCACAGACAGCATAGGGCTGGCAGGGCACGCAGTACTGGGAATGGAACCTGGGTCCTTTTGCTTGCCAGGCAGACACTTAGGCTGCCAAGCTATCTCCCGGGTCCATTAGTTCTCCTTCTTGGTTCACACTTAAATGAAACATACTATGCATATTCCTTATTGGAAATGCAGAGAACAAGAAGTGTTTGGAATTTGGGACTTTTAAAAAGATTTTAAAGTATATATGCATGCAGAAAATTATCTTGGGGATGAGGTCCAGATGTAATCATGAAATTTACTAGTATTTCTTCTCTACTTTAAACACAAAGCACAGTAGACGTTCTATTCCAGTTTTAGTATATGCATGTTTTGGCTGCACCCTCTCACATGAAGGCAAAGGAGAAACTTTCCACTTGGAAATACAAATATTTGGACTGCAGAAATATTTGGACTGCAAATGGTTGGGGGTGAGAACACTCAACCTGTCCTTGCTGGTGTCCGTGAAGAGCTGACAAATGGCCTAGATCCATACTTCAGTCTGACTGTAGAACATATACAATTTTCCCAGGGTCAGTAACTAAAGGGTCAATATTGAAAGTGGAAAAAGGAAAAAATAAAGGCAACCGTCATTCCTGTAGCTATTAATAAAAACAGGTCTAGACCATTTTCCCCAGACTGAGTTCCTGCTTTTGCTTTTTCATGTGCAGATGCTTCAAAGGAAGGCATCATGAGGGCTGTTGTCTGTGTCAGACCACAAAACATTCAGTATTCTAGATACACCCTCTTAGATACCACTCATTAATACATCAAAAGATATTACCCTGGTACAAGACAATTCACTGTTTTTATGCATCTTGCTATAGCTTTTTCATATCAAATTGTGTACTCACTCAATATATTCATCTTTCCTAAATGTGAATTTTGTGGCTACAATCTATGCACATCTAGGTAATTCTGGTCTTTCATATGATTGAGAAACTTCTTCACTGGGCAGTTAATCCCATTTATGTTCTGAGTGACCCATTTGTATTTTATATTATGTGTCGTAATATCCCCATTGTACATAATGTATATTTGATTTAACAGCTAGAATCTCACCAAAATACTGTTTTTCAGTCAAGTTGTTTTCATGGACTTTGATTTTGAGGGGAGCCTTCCCAGCACCCCAGCCAATAATCATCTTTGGGGTCGTATATCTGCTGTACACGTCGTCAGTTCTTACTAGCAGCCCTCGTACTGTGTCAGCAGCTTTATAGTTTATGTACAGTGCTTGGCTTATCCATGCGCAGGATTAACAAATGAACCTGTTTGTTGTTCCCAAGTCCCAATATCAAGGCAAGACTATTGCTTTTTTCATAATTTAATAATTATTTCTTTCTAAAACTACTGTTAGAGATGCCAGAGTTTTGGCATGGACTAGATGCATTATTAATTTTCAGTACTTAAAAAAAAATTCCAATGCATTCTTGATGCTTGCAATAGTTAATGAAGATATTTGAGTCAAAGATCTTATAGGTATACTAAGGGTGTTTCTGATATTATAGCTCCACATTTTAGAATTTTGTTTAAAACAAATGGACTGTTCTCACTTGTTAAATGTGGTGGTAATCCTTCACACTTTATTTTATTAATTTATACAAATCAAATTAAGACAGTAAAAATCTCCTTTTTAATTCAAGGAACTTATGCATGAAATTTGATTTTTCTAGTCCAAATATAGCATTACTCCTCTTTGGTCCAATATATGCTTTTACTGACTCTAACGACTAAATGATAAAGAATCATCAGGAAAAGGTAATGTAAGGAACAAGCTGGATCTTGATATTTCCTCAAAATATTCTTTTTTTTTTTTTTCCCTTGTTTTAGGACTTCTGTTTGTTTATTTATTTATTTTTATGGCTGGCTCAGCCTGCTCTGAGGGCAGGGCTGGTGCAGCGTGTGGTGCTGTGGATCGAACCGCGGTCCCTGCAGCCGCCCAAGCTTTCCTAAGCAGGTGCTTTAGACCACTGAGCCATCCTGCCGGGCCTCTCAAAATATTCTCTTAACATCAAGTTACCTTCATGAAAATTAGAATACATAAAAATCTGAGAAATAGACACTTTCCTTGTAACTATGGAATTTAAAAATCATGCTTTAAAATTTAGAATTGAGTAGTATGCTGGGGATTTATTATTCATGTTATTGTTTCCAGTAAGAGCTATGATAAATCTTATAAAGACTTCTCATTATCTTTCCCTGCCCATTTTTCTCCTTTTTCCACAGTGATAATATTTAGAGTGGGACTCACAGACATTCAGTATAGAAGATACATTTTAAAACCTTTTCTAAGGTTATTGTGGCCATTATGTGTGCTGTCGGCTACTCTTTCTTTCCTTCTCTATAGAGAGGAGACAGTGCCACCGCCTGGTGCTGACCGGTACACCAGGCCTTGCAGATGAGGGTGGTGCCTTGGAACTGGCCCACTGCTGAAATGCAGGGAGCCCGGACTTCAGCATTTCTGGGAACCTCGATAGTTCGTCTCCTTGACAATGCCTATATGCTGATACACAAGCCAAGAATAACATTTTACATTGTACAATCATTTTATTTAGAGCTAATCAGATAAAACACTATCCAATTCTAATTGACGCAGTAATTCTAAATTTAAGAATTATCAATGAAGTCTTTGTTATTATTATACTTAAATTTGTTCCTGATAACTTTTAAATAAGCTATCTAGTAGGTAGACTGTAGCCATAAACTAACTATAAAGTCAAACCTCCAGGAGTTAAGTCTGAAGCAGATATCTAGATTTTAAGTTATGCATGAAGCAATATAAATAATTATGTAATTATAAGGAAGGAATTTTCTGGGGACTTAACCTAGTTTAAAGTAGATTCGGGCTAGATTTGATATTACTAAAAAGGAGTGTGATGTGAACACTTGAAGCATATCTGGCACAAAATAATCACTTAATAATAATAATTGCTAATATGTTTCACATACACTATGAAGCAGAAGTAGTTTTTAGGATTTTTACCTTGGTGATACATTTAATACTTATAAAGTCATTTGGCATTGAAAGTAGTTTTCCTCTTCTGAGGAGCTCCTCTGACAGATTCTGTTATTACTACTACTACTACTACTACTACTACTACTACTATTGCTTTCCATGCAGAACATGGCGGAACTTCTGGTCCCCTTCCTTACATGAGGGCAATATAGGAGAACTAAGTAACACTTCTTTCTCTTGGCTTCTGCTGCCACTTTTGTAATGACTATTGATTTCACAGAGGGCTGTTGAGGCCATTTCCTCTCAAAATACAAAACTTCAAGGGAAATGCCCCTTCTTCTTCATGTCTTTTAGATCATCTCCAGACAATAGATGTGGAGCAGAATGCATGCTTTCATCTTGTCTGTTGTTTACTGACATTTCTTGATTCCTTCTACTTCCTTAGCCTTCAGTGATGCGCTATTGATCATCATCATCAATTATATCCCTTTGCTTTCTGCTGTGCATCGATTCTCTTGATAACATTTTCTTCCTCACTAGAGGACCACAGCTTATGGTAATTTACCTTTATCCTTTGCAGATATATTGTCTTTCTTAGGAACACTTAGGAACATGCAAGAAATTTCTAGCTGTTGTTAGAGGGATTAATACAAAATACAGTTATGCCTTATGCAGTGCCTAAGAGTACAACTCACTGCTTGGTTACCAAGGTTTTCTGCATTGTATGGGACTCCTGCTTTCCAAAAGCTACCAGCACACCCATTGAGAGTTCAAGGCAAAACAATGAAGAGGGTTTCAGATGACAACCAGCATAAAAACACTAGGATGTGTAGTACTCAACTTTATGCTACATATGAATTCATATTACTTCCCTTTTTATAATATTCTAGTAACTTTTCATGACTTGGGCTCTACATTTTTCTCATGTTTACTTCGTAGAACATTGCACATGCCTTTTCTTTTTATCTTTTTTCTTTTTGTGTGTGTTTGAGACAGGGTCTCACTATGCAGTTCAGGCTAGCCTTGATCTCACTTTTGTAGCCCAGGTTGGTCTCAAACTCGCACTGATCCTCCTGCCTCAACCTCCCAAGTGCTGGGATACAGGAGTGTGCCACCATGCCTGGTTGCACATGCTTTTTACATGTGACAAATTTTACCAAGTTCATAATATTTTACATGTGTGAAGCTCTCTCATGTATTACGGCATTTGTTTTTCCTACATGGGCTCTTCATTCACTTTAACATCATGTACAAAATTTTACGTGGTTAGAGAGGCCTAAAATATTAATCTGTGAATACCTTTTTAGACCTACTAGGATTGACTTAAATATTTCTCCCTATGAGTGTAAAATAATTGAACATATTATCACAGAGTCTCCTTATGCTGATTGTAAATACTGCCTTATAGTTGCAATCCCTCCATTGATATTTCATAATCTCTATAATCTTTTTTAAGTGAATGATGCATGCTTAGCATGTCTCTTTGCCCTTCCTAACAATGAAAAACAGCCCAGATAACCTCATTGTTCTTCAGACCCTAAATAACTTCTCTTTATAAGAAAGTGTGAACCTGTCATCATAATGAAGGGTAACATACTAAAGTCCCACTAAGAAAAAAAAAATAACAAAAACAGAAGAATCACATGGAAAACAGAAACAAAATGCCACATCTTTTCTAATCCATTCCTCAGTTCATGGGCTGCTTCTGATATTTAGTTATGACAAATTGTGCTGCTATAAACATGGGTATACTTATATCACTGTAGTATGATGCTTTTAATTTTCTGGGAAGATATTCTGAAGGGGAATAGCTTAGTTGAATGCAACTTATCCTAGTCTTTTGAGGAATTTTCACACTGATTTCTCTAGTGGTTGTACCAGCCTACCTTCCCACCAACGGTGTAGAAGGGTTCCTTTTTCTCCACAGCCCCCCCCCCAACTATTTGTTACTGGTTGATCTCTCAATGATACCCATTCTTTCTGGGTTGACATTAGTTAAAAATTAAGTTTTTTTACTAACTTTACATGTTTCTAGCTGATAATCTGGAAAATTACTTCAAAGATAGCAATATGAATAAAATAACCATTGTTGAACTCCTATGATCTTGTTTTAGAAATTCTAAACTACTTCTAAAGCTATTTTTATTCCAATAAAAATAAAAGTAATAAATAATTAAAGATGTAATTAAATAAACAGAATATATCACTTCCCTTGGCAAGAAAAACATAACAAAATGGTAGATGCAACTGTTGTCATTATCAGTAATTACCGTAAGTGTAATTAGTAGGTTGAGCATACACAGAGAGATTGGTGCTTGAAAGAAACAATGCTGAAACAATAAACTGATTGTAAGAGACCACCTTACACTCCATAAAACTGGAGCACAAAAGTGTAAAAGAAAAGATAAATTAGCTGGATGTGGCAGCACATACCTGTAATCTGAGAAGCTAAAGCAGAAGTATCACTGCATGTTCAGAGCCAGGCGTGGCTACGCAGTGAAGTCATGGTCAGCACAATGTACACGGTAAGATCCTATGTTAAAAATAAATAAGTAAAACTATGAAAATTTTAATAAAAATATAGTGATTATATTAATATCTGATGATATAAAATTATGGAAAAGAACATTAATATTAAATAAGGAAATTATATAGGACTAAAGGGATTAATCTAAAAGTAGGATAAGAATCCCAAATATTCATATATTAACAAGTTTTAACAAGATAAATTGGCAAAGTTAAAAGGAGAAATAGATAAATTCACAAATGTCATTGAAGGCTTCAATATTCTTTCATCAACCTATAGGATTATAAAGAGCAAACCCAATCACTCAATAAGGTCTCATTGACTGCTTGGGGACTTTAATCAAAACTATCCATAAAATTGGTAAAATTCTATCAAGAGTTACAAAAAATATAAAATAAGACATAAATCGTTACCAAAAGACTCAAATTGAGTATATCATTACAGACCTTGCAGCCACTGTGATGATAAATAAGGGAATATATTCAACAAGCTTACTTTCACAAATTTAAAATTCTTTGAAAACCATAACAGAAACTTAGACAGCATGAAAGAGAAACACTGAAAGTATTGTATAAATGAAACAAATGTATTTTCAATAAAAACACTGTTATTTTTATTTGCAAATATATTTATAGTATTTAACCTATAAATACTTAGTATATTTCACTAGATACTTTCAGAAAACATGAAAGGATAACACTAACTTCACATAATCCCTTAGAGAAGAAAGAAGCAGACTTCACAACTCATTTACTAAGGTTATACTTAACCACATAACAAAACAGTACAGAGATCATACAAAAATAATGTAACTTAATTCTATATAATAATATCTTTCATGAACTTTAATACAAAATATTGAAAAATTAGATGCAAATTATATACAAATATTGACACCATTGAATGAGTATGATCTTTGTCAGTTATTCAAGCTAGGTTCACGCTTGTAAATATATCACTATAATCTAGCAAATCAATAAACTAAAGAGTTTGATTCATGAGAAACATTTGACATGGTATAACATCAGTTTATAATTTTTAAAATTCTCAGAAAATAAGGAATAGAAAATTATTTCCAATTTACAAACAACATCATTATAATCTACTGCTAGTATTAACTTGATGAGGGACAATGAATAACTATTCCCTAATGTCTAAAACTTAGCAAGGATGTTCATTGTCAACATTTGTTCAACATAGTTATGTTCTACTCATTGGCACAATCCTAAGTATATGTCATGGTCTTTAGAAGGGGAGGAATGAAATTTGTTAATTGTTCATATCTACATAAAAGAGCTGAAAATCTGCAAAATGGCTAGAACTGATAAAAGAAATCAGCAGGTTTGTGTGATATAAAATCAACACAGAAAATAATAATCACAGTTTTATATGCTAAAACTGCATTTTTAGACACTAATTTAAAACAAATGTGATATGCTAGTTCTCTTAAGAAAAAGTATACTAAAACATATGTATAAATTACATATATTAACTTACCCTGACATTTTCAAAACTCTCGTGAAGGAAATCAATGAAAATCTAAATAAATGAAGAGAAGCTCTATGTTATTTGAGGAATAATGTGAATATTACAAATCTCATCTATAATTTTGATCTAATTACAGTAGCATGATTTCTGCTGACATACAAATGACCTAAAATTTATATGAAAAAGTACAGTTCCTTGGAAAGCTAAAAATATCTTGAAAGAAAAAGGTAGAAAATACATATTTCTCCAGTCTGAAGAACTAGGGCATAGTTATATTGATCAAAACAGTGCAAATTAAAAAGAATCATTGAAACATAAATGCCTCAAACAAAATGCAATTGATTCACACAAATATACCCTTTTAAAATACTTTATGTATAAATTGATATGTAATAAATGTTTCTATTTACGGAGCTCCATGTGATGTTTTAATATATCTGCATATAATACATGTTCGAGTCAAAATAAATGTATCTACTTCCTGTTATTCTTTGAAGTGAAAATTTCAAATACCCTTTCTTTTAGTTTCTTGAAATATACACCACTTCATTATATTTACACTTCTTAAGATGATCTGTGCCTTAATGTTATCACCCTGAGAGTAACAGAAAAACATTTTGAATGATTCAAAAGTAGGGGTGGAAAGACCATCTGGGACTTGTTGCCATGGTTCATGTGAAAGATAATGATTGCTTAGTGGAATCAGCACAAGCACAGGAACCAGTACAGCCTCAGTATTCCTAGGAGATAGGCTGGAGGTAAAACCCTCTTGAGGTGGAATTCTTCAATACGCCTTCAACTTCACTGACTTTTCCTTGCTGAATAAAACTTGGAAATACTGATTTTCAGTGATTGGGACAAAATCCAGCAATATCAAGTTGGAAGGTGATTTAGAAGACATAATTAGAATATAAATAGAATTTCACATAAGTTATTTATTTGAATTTTGAGTTTAAGATGGAGGTAGGTATGTTATGCTGATACAAATAATCATGAACACGCAAATAAGGATAAAGTTGTGAAACAGTAGAACTTGATTTATAAAAAATTACAAGGGATATTTACTGGAGATTTCTGGTTTGTTAGTTGAACCTAAGATAAGCTATTAAAAGATGAATGAATCATTATTAAACAATATCCAAAGATGGAACAGAAAAGTACATTTGCTCTCTTGCTTATAAGTTCACTGTAAACCACTGGGCATATTTTTTTCTGTGTACAAACAAAACAAACATAATATATTGGCTGAATACATATGTTTTCTTCTCATGGTTTTATGAGTTGTTAAAAGGCTTTGAGACAAGGTCTGTCTATTTATTCCAGGCTGGACTTCAACTGAATCTATAGACTAGGATATTTTTGACATTGCAGTCATCCTCATGTCACAGCTTCCTGAGTTCTGGGAGAACAGATACATGTCATCACATCCAGCAGCATTTTTCCTGAGGAATCAGATGTTAGCTGGGTCTGTTAACTGTAGACTGATTGTTCAAGGTGGACCACTTTCTTGGCTGCTCTTGAATCTGGCTATTAGTATGAAGTTCAGTTGAGTCAGAACCTACAGAGGCAATGAAAAGAAGACATCCCAAGAGTAAACACTGTGTGAAAGTAAGCAGAAATAGCAGTGCATAAGTATACACCTATAAAGCGCAGTAAACATTCTTCAGGGAAAAAGACTTTTAGAAGTCTATTCTAGAACTTAAATGAGATAATAAATATTATGTGTCTTACCTGTGTTTTCTCAAAATTAGCGCATTCAGAAGCATGCAGAGATGTACATAGTGGGAAAGACCTAGATCAGATCCTTGCTCCTCGATCAAATATACTTCTCTGCAATTTTACTAGGAAGGTTAGGTAGCTTTTCACCCATTAAAAATGACTTCTTCGGGGCCTGGAAGGATGGCTCAGTGTTCTAAAGCGCCTGCAGGCGGCTTCAGGGACCACGGTTCGATCCCCAGCAACACATGCTACGCCAGTCCTGCCCTCAGGGCAGGCTGAGCCGGCCATAAAAAAAAAAAAAAAAAAAAAAAAAAAAAAAAAAAAAAAAAAAAAAAAAAAAAAAAAAAAAAAAAAAAAAAAAAAAAAAAAAAAAAAAAAAAAAAAAAAAAAAAAAAAAAAAAAAAAAAAAAAAAAAAAAAAAAAGACTTCTTCAACCATGGTTTTTGTATTGCACTTTTCTATCCTCAGTGTACTTGTTCAGATTACGGATAATGGTATATAAGTCTAATTGAAAATTTTAAACATCCACTGTTACTTTAAGAAATCTGATGGATAGGGGCCAGAGAGATAGCTCCGTGGCATAAGTGCCTGCCTGGCAAGTGTAAGGTCATGAGTTTGAACACCAGTCCTGCCAGGAAAAAAAAAAAAAAAAAACCTGATAGAAATGAGAACCACAATCATCTCAGCTATCCTGGATAATATATACTTGCATGATTTTTCTCCTTTCTTTTTTGCCTTTTTTTTAAAAAAAATGTATTTAATACAGGGTCCCACACATTGGACTCATAGTTCTATGAGCACTATGGGTCCTCCCAAGTGTTGTGATTACAGGTGCATGCCACCACACCCAATCTCAATCGCCATCTCAGTGCACCCTGAAGGAAGAGTCAGCACGGCATGCTGGAAATCGAACCCCAACTGCTGCATCTGCCTAAGTGGGAGTTTTAATCCACTCTCTGGCTAGCGCTCCTTTTTTTGTTTTTTCCTTTCCCTTATCTTTATTGTTTCTTGAAAGTAAGCATAAATGTTTAATTATTTGACCAATTATGCATACCTATCTGTAAATTTGAACAACAGCTTTGACAATGAGAATCTGTAATACAACCATTGTTAATTTTTTTTTTTTTTTTTTTTTTTTTTTTTTTTTTTTTTTTTTTTTTTTTTTTTTTTTTTTTTTTTTTTTTTTTTTTTGTCTTTTTGAGACAGGGTCTCGCTATGCAGCTCAGGCTGGCCTTGAGCTCACTTTTGTAGCACAGGCTGGTCTCGAACTCACACCAATCCTCCTGCCTCAGCCTCCTGAGTGCTGGGATTACAGGCATGAGCCACCACGCCTGGTTTTAAATTTTTACTTTTGTCTTGAAATGATGTACCCTTTCACATTGTTGCACTGTTTCTATTTTTTAAATTTTTACTCTTTAAAATAAAATTTTAAAAACATGCCTTGTTAAAGGAAAGGTAACTTCTATCTAGGTCATAAGTTATTTGAACAGCTAAACTAAATTATTTTACATATGAAACAACGGAGTAATTAAGGTTCACTAATATAGTAAATAATCTAGTGTACTTTGTTACAAAATGCGACAAAGTCTATGAAAACTTTCAAAATTTCAAAAAATATAGAAGACAAAATATAAATATAATATTTGTATTATTTATTTGTTTATTTGCTTGTTTGTTCATTTTTTTGTGGAACTACACATTGATAGAATTAGATTTTTAAATGTAGTAAGGAAAGAAAGAGGCTGAAGTGCTATTTTTCACCTAATAGAGTATAAAAGCTCTGGAAAAATGATAGATCTGAATTGTGTTAAAGGATTTCAGACTATAGGCATAAATAATTCATTTTCAAACTTTAAAATATGTGGAAGGTAATCAATAAACAAGAATCTCTTAAGCTCTGGGTGTGGAAAACAAAGTTTTCATTTCATTTGGAATGACTGCCCTCTTCCCAGTATACTAATGCAGTTATCTTCGTGTTACATATGCATGCATCACATTCCTCAAGTGCAGATAAAAATGAGAAACTCAGCAGCTCCGTAGACACTGTGCAGTGATTGAATTTAGCTTCTCATTCCCCACAACAGGAGCCTGACACCTTTTACAGTCTTTGAGTGTTTATATCACTGACTCTTTTAAAATAATTGTACACAGGCAGTGCCCTGTCACATATTGTAATCGAGAGTGTGACAAGAACTCAAGGGAAATAGCTGTCAGACAAATGAAAGCCATGAATGAGCAAGCAAGAAAGCAGTTCTTCAACAGCCATACAGACCGGGAAGCTTTTCTTTTGATGTTCTTTGTGTGCACATGAGCAATGCAAAACGTAAGACATTGTTTATGGTAACACAAATTATAAATTCTAACAAGTTAAGTATACACAGGGTATCAGTGGCTAAAAAAATCTTATTTTGACTTGGTGCATCAAGGATCACTATTTCTCAAAATAAATTGTTTTTTTTCAAAGCAATATATCTTATAGCAAACTTCAACAATTGTTCCATGGATTTTTATTGATTCATACGTACATTCTACTCAAATTAAGAAATTAAGTATTTTGTAAACTTTGTATCTTATTTAACATCTCAAATACCTGTTCATAGCCATTAATTTTACTTCCCTCTCAGTAACTTACTTTGCCTGTGTTAAATTTTACAAAATAGACTCATTAAGCCTGCTCTTCCGTGCATGTGGCTTATTGCTAATGATAATACATAACATCAGTAGCATCCATACTGATAGCATCAGGAGTTCACTTTTATTATGGTGACATTTTCCATCAATTCTAATGCCACTAATTTTTATTTTTTATTTTATTTTATTTTATATTTTTTGTATTTTAGGGAAGGGTCTATAGGGTGTTCAGGGTCTCACTACTAGATCAGACTGATAGTAATCCACCTATTTACAGCCTCCCATGAGCTGGGATTATAGGCATGTGCCACCATGCCCTGTCTCAATTGTCATTTGAATGTACCCTGGGGAAGGCACAGCAGGCCTGGGGATCGAATCCCCAGTAGGCACTTTAATCTGCTGAGCTGTTTGGCCAACTCTACTAACTTTTATTATTTTGGTCATCAGTGTGCCTTATTTTTGACAGTTCAGTAAACAGGTGGGTATAAATGAAGCACATAAAATATGCCAACACTGTTAGTCATTAGAGAAATATAAATTAAATAGCATGCACTCCAAAAGAAATGACAAAGCCCAATTCTTTCAAGGATAGAAAATATTAGAATCCACACATATTAGTGTTGGGAATTGAAAATGACACAGCTTCTTTGAGAAGAGTTTCTTAAAATTAAATAGATATAATATACGCATTCTCTTCTTGGGTGAATAAACTAAAGCAAATGTCCATGTAAGAACTTTCACATACGTATTTATAACATTATTCACTGTTATACCAAAATATCTAACATAGACTGATCATATTTTCATTTAATGACATATTATGCAGTGGTGAAAAGTGATAGGCAAATATATAACACAAAAATATAGATAAATCTCAGAATAAGGATGTGCACTAAAAGAAACTTGAACAAAAAATATGTATATTGTATTATTAAACTTGCATAACATCCCGGAAAATTCAAAGTACATATTGAATAGTACTGTATGATAAGAGTATAAGGTGTGATGAACGTGTTCAGTATCTTGAATTCGGCAATGATTTCACAGATATCAATTGTATAAAAACAAACATTATATACTTAGATTATTTACTATAAATTACTATAAACTAGTTCAATGACAATCATTTCATATTAACAAGTTGACAAATTTGAATCACTCTACACTCATTCCAGCATTTGATACTGGGATACATTTGAGTTTAAGAGATCCTGGTAGCGATTATATTTCAAATAGTCCATGGAAGGCCATGTAACTCACAGGGCTTTGTTATTCTTATTGTCAGGTTTTTTTTTTTTTTTTTTTTTTTTTTTTTTTTTTTTTTTTTTTTTTTTTTTTTTTTTTTTTTTTTTTTTTTTTTTTTTTTTTTTTTTTTTTTTCTTCTTCTTCTTGGGATACTTGTTTATTGTTCAAGTCCACCATCCAAAATCACCAGAAATCCACATTTATTAAAACCACAATTGGATTTGTTTTCACTCGCTGAAGTAAGGGGCCCTATATCAAGGAAAATTATAAGACTTCTCAAATTTAAAAATGTGAGAAGACATTTCATTGTTAGCCTCAGACTTGAATTATTTTGTGCTCAAGAAAACAGGGCAGTTCTTGGGTTAGATCTTATAAGGAAGTAGGAGCAGCTCAGTGATTTGATCTAAGAGAAGTACACAAGAAAGCACAAGGGTGGACTGTGGCTGCACTGCTATTTCGTAAAACATGAATAGCGATAGGAGTGAGAAGTATTTAGTAATTTTTGTTGCATTTTCTAATTTTTTTTTGTTTCTGTGCTTGCAGGTAATCGTGAGGGCTCTGTTACTTACATAGCTCCTACATAGTGCACTTCTGCGATTCTGGTGGTAGGTAGCAGCGCTTACCCCTCCAAGAATAACCCACAGCCTCACTAAGTCACCAAAAGGCACCTGGTTGTCACCAGGTCATGCTTCCTTTCTTTACTGCGTGCTCTTCCATTTTTATTTTTATTTATTTTACTTATTTATTTATTCATTCATTTATATTATAGGGAAGGGTCTATAGGGTGTTTAGGGTCTCACTACTAGATCAGACTTGCAGCTATGCTCCTCTTTATAGCCTCCCAAGAGCTGGGATTACAGGCGCTTACCACCATACCCAGTCCCAGTTGCCATCTCAGTGCGCCCCATGGGCAGAGCTGGCTCTGCAGGCCCAGAGATTGAACTCCAGGCCACTGCATCTGTTGGCAGGTGCTTTAAACTGCTCAGCTATTTGGCTGGACCTGTTCTTCCGATTTGAAATTGTAGCATTTGTTTTATGATTAAGAACTTGAAAGCAATATACATGCGTTCTGTCTATGAGACAGTAGTTCTCAGTAATAATAAATAATAGTTATGAATAATATTAATTAATAGTATAATCATTAATAATATTAAGGAGTAAATAATTTTATCATTAAATATGCTTCTATTTAAAAAGACATCTTCCTCTTACTACCTTTTATCTATTCATTTTATTTATTTTGCTAAATAAAAATGCTTAATATTAATAAATCCAGATTATCTATTATTTTCTTTTTGGCTAAAATTCTTTTTATATTTTTTCTTTCCTACTCTTAAGGACACTAAAGTATTTTTCATATTATTTTATTCTATAAAATATAATTGTATGTTTTTCAGAATTATCACCCATATATAACTAATGTAATTTCACATTGAGGTAGTAGTCAAAGTATGTTTTATTTTATTATTTATGTTTTGCAGAACCAGGGACTGAACTCAGGTCCTTTTGCTTGCCTGGAAAGCACTTATTCTACTGAACTATCTTCCCAGCCCCCAAAGTATACTTTAATTTATTATAATACTTAATGGATATTGACCTTCTCCTAGGCAACATGTCATGATAAATAAGATGTCATTCATTATTAATTCAGGTATTCTCTGTTCCAAATTTCCTATAAAAGTGGAATATCTCTGCACTTAACAAGTCCTATGTGGTTGAAGAGTTGTGTGGCATGCAATTTACTACCACCAGTTCTGTAAGATTATTTTACTGGGAGAAAGCATCTAACATCTGCAGTTTCAGGAGGGAGACTTACTTTGACTCCTGCTTTCACAGGAGTCAGCTTGTGTGTATTGTATTTGCTCCAGTGTAAATACGGCAAGGAAGAGGGTCATGTCAGACAGAGCAGAGAAAGCAGCCAAGATAAGAACATGCCCTTTCAGGTCATACCTCCTTGTGCTGGTTACTTAGTAATCATTGCTGGGACAACAACGAGTACTCAGTTTTGTTGCAAACACTCAAAATTCAAAACTAAGGAAGGAAAGGTTTATGGAGCTCACAGCTGTGGAGGTTTCGGTCTACACTCCGCTGGCCCAAAGACAAATGGCAGCAGTTCATGGTGGCAGGAAACAACAGCGGCGCATGGGAGGAGCAGCAGCTGAGGAGTCCATCAAGCTTCTCTCTTCCCTCTATGCTGACTGCGAAGACCAGCACTTCACCGAAGATCAAGCTCCTCTGAAGAGGTGCAGCTAGCTGCAAAGTGGTGCACGATAAAGCAGGACTTCTCCAGGGAAGCGGGTCTTGGGCCTAAGCTTTCCTCAACTCCTTTATATAGTCTTTTTGTGCTCAGTCACTTTGGATCAGGCCCACCACGCTCCAGGACTGGGACCTATGAGCTCCAGGGTGGGCCCTCCGTGACCTGCAAGGCCTGACCCCCCCACTCCCTAGAACTGCAATGAGCTGATTCAACCAAGCTTCTGACATCTCAAGTTGACCCAATGCACCAAATACCAGTGACCCATGCTTCTAACAGGCCCCACCTCCGAATAGCATGGAATCTCATCCATGCATTAGCACACTGATGTGCATAGCACCACCGTAACCCAGGAGCCTTCCAAAAGCCATAACTCTGAACACTTGAGGCAGGTTAGGTATAAACTACAGCACAGAGGAAACATGTCTAGTTTGAAATTAGAGTAGTTTTTGGTATTTTTGGAAATCAACCAGAATGCCTTCTAAGAAGTTGTATGTTAAGAAAACATCTTAAAGCATAACAGGCCTGACTATCGAAAGTGAGGAAATTATGTTGCTTTCAGGAAAGTGACACTGACAGAGGACTAAGTAGAGGCTTAGGTTTTCATTATGTCTGTGTACTTTTTGTTTTTAGGATGTGATCTCACTTCCTAGTTTATTTAAAAAATAAAGTGTCACTCCCATTTGCAAAAAGAAAAAAAAAAAAAGACAGAAAAGTGACATAGGGTCATGAATTTTCTATCACTTGAAACAAACATTGTGGTACATATACACCACCATATAATTCAGCACTACAAAGGAAGCGCATCTTTTTGCAGCAACACTCATGAAATTCAGGGAAGTATATTTATTTAAATAGATCAGATAAAGACAAATTTTCTCACCCATATGAGGAATACCAGTCACTTGAAAACATGGAAGCACTAAGCAACTTGTGGAGAGGACAAAATAGAAAAATGGTGATCAAGGGATATAAAATGATTAAACTTTGTGGTTCTAATAGTCATCATGGTAATTAAGATAACACTGTATCTGTATATTTGAAATTCATTAGGAGAGTAAATGTTAAGTATGTTCAACATAGAAGTAAAGGATAACTCTATGAGGTAATGAAGATGTTATTTAGCTTATCTGTGGTTTCATTTCAGCGGTATACATATAGTAAAATGTTACATTGGGAATAGTAAATGTATTCAATTTATCAATTGTATCTCAATAATGGTAGAAAATAAAGGTAAATTTCTTTCTTATAATGTATACACAAGAGGCATTTTTAAAACATAGTGCATAATTTAAAAGTTTAAACTTAAACTGTCAAATAACTAAAAAATATAGTCATTGAAAATTAATTATGAAAAATTTAGTCATGGTGCAGTGAGATATGTACCACATGACTTCTATAACCACTTCCTCGGGGAATAAGTGTGACTGCTTATTATTTTAATATGTTATATTTTTCACAAAAAGCTAAATTATTTTTGAAGTGTTTTCAATAGCTATGCCAACTCCTGTATGTTATTACTTACAAACACATTTTTAATAAAGACATTCTTAGAGACTATAAATTTGAATGGGAAAGTTTGCTTACTAATTAAATTCTTTATATTACTACTATTATTATTATTTGTCTTTTTGAGATAGGGTCTCACTATGCAGTTCTGGCTATCCTTGAGCTCACTTTTGTAGCCCAGGCTGGTCTCGAGCTCACACCGATCCTCTTGCCTCAGCCTCCCGAGTGCTGGGTGTGTGCCACCACGCCCGGCCCTTCTCTCTCTCTCTCTCTCTCTCTCTCTCTCTCTCTCTCTCTCTCTCTCTGTCTCTCTTTTTTGACTAATTAAATTCTTAACATTACATCATGTTAAAACCTCTGGTAGAAATTCTGTTGTAATTTGCAACATTCCCTATAATGGCAGTAAAATGATAAAGGAGAATCAAAAATATAGCTGCAAATTGAGCACAGAAAAATAAGACAAATTACATATCAAACTTAAGCTTTGATTGTACGATTTTCTTAGGTAGTATAAGGATTGGATTTTGATGTCTTTATGGCAGACAGAAATGTTTACAAAAATCTATGGATGTCACTGAAAAATATTTTTTCTTGTCTAAAAAGTGTTTAGAAAAAGTTTATTTTTGAATCAATAAAGCAGCATTTCTCCAGTTCAGTCTACTTGTTTTAAGGCTTTGATTAAAAGTGCCAATGAAGGGATTTAAATTTATAACAGTTGATCAAACCTGTAGAAGCTGACGCTTATTTGATATTAACTATTTTTACTTACATGCTTGTTGACATTAAGGGTCATATGATTGAAAACCAAGCTACAGAATATGAAGAATATTCATCGTTTACTAGCTTGTAGAGCTACAAAATATGAGTCTGTAAGCATTAAACCATACACATTCAATATGCAATCAAAAGAGCAATCGATTTAGAAGACAGTATGAGAACATTTTTCTTTAGTTGACTGAACAGTATGTGTTTAAATCATCAAGATCTACAAAGATGTAAATAGGTAATTCTTAGGGATGCTATTAGTAAAAAATGCTTTATAAAATTATATGTCACTGCCCATTGTCTTTGATCCAGTTAGATTAAGGGAATGGAGATGGCAAATCATAAAAATAAGCTAGTATATGACTACAGTATCTACAAATGGAAAGTGAGTGAAGAAAATTTGGAAGGGAAATTATCTTGAGTGATAAAAGCTATTGAGAAGCTATTTCAGTTCTAGTACAGGCTAAGTCTTGATGACTTCAGAAGTATGACGTACTTATAACTAAACATTGAAGATGAAAAACTTATCATTAGTTGAGTTGTAACTTTGCACTAAGACAGACAGGTTTTAAAAGTTTTCATAGAACTATTATAAAATACAGTCAAACAAACTTTATAAAGTTGGACAGACTATATCAGTAGGATTAGGGTTAAAAATGAGGACATTGTCAATATGCTAGCATCCACCTTTCACTTTCATCCTATTACTAGACCCGGTAGTTAAATTGATCCTCAGTTTGACTTTCAGTACCAGAATATTTTAATATAAATGAAAAAAATTATGAATGAAATATTGGTGTGTACACAATTTTTTGGAAGACAAAATTATGAGTATATTCTGAGTAATATTCCTGAAATTATTTTCCATTTAGAGTCACTTAATTGAAATCTAATCATTATCCTTTCTCTTCAGTAGTTTTCGAATGTATATTTATTTATTTTCATGTGTCTGTCTTATAGTCAGTTTTGGAATGGTATACACAATGGAACATTTGAAAGTAATTCACATTGATCACAAATAGTCTTTTGTCCAGGAAAATATGTATGGATTTTGACTAGATCCATTAGAATGGCCTGTTTGTTGAGACAGTAATACAGCTAGTCAGCTAGTATCTATCTATCTGTATCTCTATCTATCTATCTATCTATCTATCTATCTATCTATCTATCTATCTGTCTATCTATCTATGTCCAGTGATTATATCAAATTATATCCGTCAGAAATGGATGAGGGTAAGTGTTCCTTACTCCTGCCAACACATGGTGCTTATTTATTTAAGTCCCAATTCTAATAGTTGGCTAATAGAATCTTGTTTTCTTGAAGAGTTGATGGAGAAATAACTCAGAAGTCTAAGAGCCTGCCTGGCAAATGCGAGGACCTAAGTTTGATCCCCAGTACTACATGTTGTGCTAGTCCTGAAATCCAGGGAGTGCCTTGTGGACCACCAATACTGGATGTGGTGGTGTAGGGCTATAATCCCAGTGCTGGACAAGCTGACACAGGAGGATCACTGAGTCTGACCTGTGTAGCGAGTCCCTATATCAAATTATGTAACCAATTAATTAATTTAAAAATAACTTTTCTGCATTTATTGGTTTCTTGGCTATTTTCATAGAAAATATAATTGTCAATCCCAGCACTCGGGAGGCTGAGGCAGGAGGATCGGTGTGAGTTTGAGACCAGCCTGGGCTATAAAAGTGAGCTCAAGGCCAGCCTGAACTGCATAACAAGACCCTGTCTCAAAAAGGCAAAAAAAAAAAAAAAAAAAAAAAGAAAATATAATTGTCAGCTTTTTTTTAATCTGTCCCTTGCTTGAAGAATTTGAGGCATCCTTTCTGGATTTAAATGAGTTGTATAGACCCATATCTATCGCCAGGCCCTAAAGTCTAAGTGGGTCAAATATATAAGCACTAAAAGAGAAACACTGAACTTACTGGAAGATAAAAATACGTAGAAATCTGAAAGATATAGGTATGGGCAGAAACTTCATAAACAAAACCCAGACTGCAAGGAAAATATTACAAAGAATCAAAAAGTGGCATACTACCATATTAAAAGCCTTCAGCACAACAAAGAAGTGATAAAACAACCAACAGAGTGGGAAAATTATGGCTAGTTATTCCTCAGACACAGGACTTATATCTAGAACATAAAAAGAACTGAAAACAATTAGATCCCCCAAATTCAGTGACCCAGTGCAAAAATAGGAATGAATATACACTTCTCAAATGAAGAAATACAGATGGAAATTAAATACATGAATAAAATATTCAACACCACTGGTCACTTGAGAGATGCAAATTAAAACGAGATTCCACTGCACTCCAGAGAGAAAGCCTATCCTTAGGAAATCGATCAATAATAAATGCTGGTGGGGTTGTGAGGAAAATAGAGTACTTCACAGTGCTACTGGGAGTATATATTGGTGCAATCATTGTGGAATTCAATGCAGGGGTTCCTTTAAAAAGTAGGATTCAATCAAGCTATTCCCTTCCTGTGAAAATTTTCAGGATGAAAAACATTACACTGCAGAGATATATGTGCACCCATATTCATAGCAACACAATTTGTAATAGCTAAACAACCTTGGAAGCAACACAAGTGGAATGAATGAAAAGATATATATATATATATATATATATATATATATATATATATATATTTCTCTTAGTTCTTTGAAAAGAAAGATTAGTGCTAATATTGATTGGACACGATATCATGCCAATATCTTGTACTGTATATAATTACTATGAAAGCAAAAATGCATACTATATTAGTTATTGTAACTCTAGTGCTAACTTATTTTCTTTTAGCTGTTTATTACAGGGCCTACTCTACAGGGTCTCTGCACACAGATCAGACACATAGAGTTTCTCCTGTTTACAGGCACCCAAGTGCTGGGAAAACAGGCGCATGCCTCCACCTGCTAACCTGTTTTTTTGTTGTTGTTGTTTGTTTGTTTGTTTTTCTTTGTCTTTTTTGAGACAGAGTCTCACTATGCATTTCAGTCTGGCCTTGAGCTCACTTTGTAGCCCAGGCTGGTCTCGAACTCTCACCAATCCTTCGGCCTCAGCCTCCTGAGTGCTGGGATTACAGGCATGTGCCACCATGCCTGGATGCTAACCTGTTTTGAAAATGTTTATTTTTACATTTTATCTTTAAAGTTAAAAATATATATAAAGAGAACAAACAGGTCTCTGCTTAGGTCTCAGACTGGCTGCTGGGTGACGTACTGGACAGATCCAAATAGGCGCACAGAGGCTTTAAGGTTAAACTCACAATGGGGCTGCAGCCCACAGGTGGTCATTTGGATCTGGTCTGAATAGATTCCCTGTTAAATAAATATATAAACATATTTTCATGGAATTTAAATATCAGAATATAACATTCAAACTATCTCAAGTATAACTCAAAATCATTTGGCATAATTGGAACCAGTAACACCTTTGCACATGTAGACATGAACAACGCTAGATGTATTTTAGTTAGCTTTTTAATCATTATAATGAATTACTTGTGAAACATAACTCAGAAGACGTACATCAGATGGTAAGTTGTAATTTATTTATTTATTTTTTTAGAATTTTATTTTTTATTTATTTTTTTTTCTTGTTTCAGAACTTCTGTTTGTTTATTTATTTATTCTTATGGCTGGCTCAGCCTGCCCTGAGGGCAGGGCTGGAGCAGCATGCGGTGCCAGGGATCGAACCCCGGTCCCTGCACCCACCTAAGCTTTCCTAAGCAGGCGCTTTAGACTGCTGAGCCATCCCACCAGGTCCCAGAAAGTTGTAATTTAGAAAGGTGACTCAGATTTTCATTCTATTCTATACATATGTGATGAGCAAATCTATTCTCCTCATGACTAAGAACACATGAAAACGAGAAAGGGGCCATAGCCCCACAATCCTATTTAAGCATGGCCCAAGGCATGGGAGAATCTATGGTAAGGTCCCACCATCTTAATATTGCATTGCTCTGAGAGACAAACTTGTAAATACTAGGCCCATGATACATATTCACGAAGTAAAATGTACTGAGGCTTGGTGGTCTAAGTACCTGCCTGCCAAATGCAAGGACATAGGTTTGGTTCTGGGTACTGCATGCCATGCTGGCCACCAAATCTGGGAAGATAGCACTTGCCTGAAATCCCTTCTCTGGAGAGACTGAGACAGGAGGATCACTATGAGTCTGAGATTTTTGACCTTGTACCAAATAAGTAAATAAATAAATAAAGTAAAAAATGTTTGATGAGATGTAAGCTTCCAACTTGTATACATGTTAGAATTTACTTTACAAAGATTTAAAAAGAACTGTTCTTCATGTAATCCAAGAATAGGCCATTAAAACTCTAGAAACAGAATTATATTGGAGTTAAGCCATGAAATAAAAGTCATATGAAAGCCAACAAAATTTTACATCTGAAAAACACAATAGTAACAACTTACAGTGTATAAGATGAAGCAAAATGTATAATGTTGGTGACATTATATCAATAAAAATAAATTTAAAATGAAAATAGATTTTGAAAATTATCAATAAAACCCATCTGAATAAACACAATAAAAGTCAATAATAAAATATGAAACAACCTTAGGGAAAGTGAAGTGGCAAGACAATAAAGCTTTAATATTTGTATAATTGATACAAGGTGAGAATAGTTATGGAAAAATATTTGAAGAAAAAATGTTAACGCTTACCAAGTGTAATAGCTAGATGTACATTCAAGAAACTCCATGAACCTAAAGGCATAGAAGTTTATAGCAGGATATATCATAATCAAATAGCTGGAGCACAAACTATTAAGAGAGGAAAATAAAAATATCCAGCTGCTATGTGTTTACCTTACGATAATAAAATATGTATCCACACAAACTCCTGTATGTATTTATAGCATTTTTATTCATAATAGTCAGTTATTGAAAACCAGTTATGTACTTTCTCTAGTTATTGGAGGAAATAAACTAGTATGCTATATTATGCAATGGAATGCTGCTTAGCAATATAAAAAGCACCCTGTGGATGACTGTTACAACTTGATTACATTCCAAAGTCATTATGTTGAGTAGAAGAGGACCATCTCCAAACAGTAAAGAGGGAGTGATTCCATTTGCATGACATTTTCTAAAAGAAATAACCCAAGTGATGTTTCTACTGTGTATCTGAAACCAGACTGTGTCATGAGTCAGCATAAGGAGAGGATGGACAGAGAAGGTGGCCACTTAGGGTGTGAACCGGAAGCCCTATCTCCCACCCACCTCCTGCTATCTAATTCCTGGCTGTGAAGAGGCCAGAAGTTTTCTTCGCCCAGACCCAGACACCATCCTACTTATTTTGCCAGGACTAGGAAATTTTGAAATGCGAACCACCATACGCCTCTTCTGTTTTCAGGTACAGATGTTGGGTGCATTTTCCTGTCCAAGAAGAAAGTGATTTAGGACATGAGAAATAAATCAGTGGATCCCAAGGATTAGATCTAGAAATAATGTCTGACTTTGAAAGAAAAGTAGGCAGAAAGTATTACAGCTATCACAGTAATGATCATACATATGCAAATGTGTTCAGAACCAAAAGTTTTAAACAAAAACTTACATTCTAAAAACATTAGTTTGAGCTTCTGACATATTAATATGGAGAAGTACCACTTATGATACTCTTTTTATTATGCATTCAAATAAAATGTGATGAAATATACAAAGTGTGTCGTAAATAAATATTATAGTAAAGGCACAGTGCTAACATCCTCAAAAATACTCCTTTTTGAATTAAGAGGAAGCAGATGCTTACACACTCCAATGTTCCACAATTGCAGTGGGCCACCTGTGAAACTGGCAACGTTGGAGGCTATTGATCCAAGCCTCCTACAGCTCATCTCACCAATCTAGCTCTGCATTTCATGCCTTGTAATTAACCTTTTTTTGCTGGATGATCAAGGGCAAGTCAAAGCAAAACCTGTATAATAAAACATTCATCTTTTGTATCTTCCAAGGTCGAATCCCCTCAGGATTAAGTTTGGGACCATAAACAGTGCTTTGTAGAACTGTTGTTAGTGTCAGCCTTCGGGACGAGTCACGGCCATTGCTTGGCCATTTTGCTTTCTGTGAAAGCCTGAGAAAATGTTTTTCTCTGGGTGACTCTCCTTAGACACACTGCAGTTCATTCATCACTTTTCTCTGAGGTCCCATAATCTCCTTGACCAGGAAATTTGGGACACCTCTGAGTTATAGGATATTACAGCACAGGTTCTCTTATATCCTGGGTCCTTATTAAACTTGAAGGGCTAGGGTCAAAATATTGGCTATCCTTATAGCCCTTCTTTTTCTCCAATTTTTGGTCTGTTAACTTACATTCTTAACCCTCCAGCAGAAAAGCTTAGTGATACTATTACTGTATAATATAGGCAATTGAGCTTATCATCACTGGCTTTCTGAATATCAAGCATCTTTGACTTAGCTTGGAATTGATACTTTTTGGCAATCATTGATATCTAATAACTCTCCATAGAATGTGATATACGCAGCTACACAATTTTTACATAGATATTTGGAAATTCAAAGAAATACAAAATTGTAGCCTCTTAATTCAAAGAGAAGAATTCTTGTTTTTTTTTTTTTTTTGCTTTTCTTTCCTTAGCAACATCAAGAGGAAGGTGGGTCATGCCCACACATTGTGTTCTGTATAATAATTGTGAGGATAGTGTGCAGTGTGTTAACTGCTAAAAGATTAATGTTTATGGAAAGTGTTGATGTTTAATTGTTTGATCAATTTTATACACTGATATCTATTAACCTAAACTGATCTGATGATGAAAATATGTAATATAACCACTGTTAAATTTAAAAATAAATAAATAAAGCCGGGCGTGGTGGCGCACGCCTGTAATCCCAGCACTCGGGAGGCAGAGGCAGGAGGATCGATGTGAGTTCGAGACCAGCCTGGGCTACAAAAGTGAGCTCAAGGCCAGCCTGAAGTGCATAGTGAGACCCTGTCTCAAAAAGCAAAAAAATAAAATAAAATAAAATAAAATAAAAAATAATAAATAAATAAAAAGAAACGAAAAAGGAGGGATACATTTCCCACCCTCCCATAATGAATTATAACTATACATGTACCTAAATTCTGACCAATGAACTATAAATAAATATTTTTAACACACACAAAAAATAAAGAAGTTAAAAAAGTACTCCTTTTTGCTTTTAACACGTTTGTTTTTGCCTTTTTAAAAATTAAAGCATGTTTGCAGTACATGAGGTTTACATTCATTTGGGGAGTGGGTCCATGTACCTAGGACAACTTGTTGCTTTTATTACTACTTTTCTTCCCACCCATTTTCCTCCCTCCACATCTAAGAGTAGAATTGGATACATCAAGTGCAGAAACCTAATAACATCAATTAATATAAATACTGTGTATGATAAACACAACACACTAAGAATAATAGCAATAACAGGAATGGAATTGAAGAAAGAGAGTTTCAAACATTCCCATTTCACCATGCTTGCTGCTTTCTGAGGAAAACCTCTTTTAGGTCTTTATATCTTTATAAATGTGATCCAAAGCATCAAATGCTGCTACTACGTATCATCATATGGAAAGGCAAGATTGTAAAAGCATGAGGATGTATCCTCCTGCAATTTATTTACTGGACCTTCCTAAAAGTCAAAATGACTATGAAAGGTAAACATTACTGAATCAGACCTGGATATCTAGTCATTCTTGTCAAGGTAGATAAGAACATGAAACAAAACATCTGTCCACAACTGCTTGAGAATCTGTCAACAACTATAGGATAAGTGTGTGCTTGGAAGGAGAGGGAAAATGTTGAGAGGGACTAGTGGAAATGTTTCTTCTATTATAATTTTTTACATTTGAACAATCATAATATTTGTAGATAGCAGTTTGTAATCTCCAGTAAGTGAACATGTCCATGAAAATATTCATTATCAAGGGAAATAACCCAGAAAAAGAGTGGATATAATTTTCTGCATAATTGGCATAATTTGTTTTGTTCAAAAATGGGAACATATATTTTGAAAAATAAGATATCAATCTAAAGAAGTCTATTTTTGTAACAAAAGTTACAGTTATTAGTTTTGTCGATGACAGTCTGTAAATATAAGCAGATTTAAACAGGAAGGAATATACTCATGTTACAAAGACACTTTCATGGTATATATAATATAATACATATATAATATATAATATGCTATACAATATATATTATATAAAATATATTATATTATATTACATATATAATATAGAATACAATATTCTATATGTATATGGAATATTATATGTATACATACATATATAATATATAATAAATATATAATATATAATATATACATACATATATAATATAATGATATTATATAATATATACATATATAATATATATACTTAATATCAAAGTTTTTACTAATACAATTACACACTAGTAGTATTGAGAAAGTATTCTAAATTAGCATAATAATTTACAAATATTGACAGAATATAATTTTCTTCTAATAACAAAAACAAAAGTATAACTGATCAAATGTAAATAAGTGACTGCTAAGCAAAAGCATTTTTGTTATTTGTCTGTTATCAGACAAATACTACCTATACTATTTGTATTTGCTAGGGTAGGATCAGCTATAATATTTGAATCATTTTCTAATATTTCTCTAATTCATTGGAAGAATATGAATATGCCTGTATTAACTCAAATTTAGTGATGTTCCAGGCAGAGTCAACTTTAGTACATTTAGAATAAATATTTGTGCCCCAAAACTCTGAAGTGCAGTTATTACATATGAGAATGTATAAGTCTGAGAGAAAATGCAAAGGAATGAAGTCTTTTCTTTTAAAGAAGAAATGTAATTGTGTTGGATTTGTGCCTTTTAATTTGCTCCAGATTTTATGGTAGAGTTGTCAAGCAAGTCTGAACCACTGAATGCAGAAGCCCTAGTGAAAGCTTGAGTCCTAGTACTGTAGACATTGTAAAGATTTTCACAGATCACAAGCCACGTACCATTTTCATCACCAGAAAATTTTTATTCTTATTTTCAAATGAATTAATCAGAAATGTGTAAACTTCATAGTTTTAATTTTGAATATGGCAAATATAGCTAGTATATCAGCATTATATTTCATGGTCACTTCAATAGTTTTTGAAAGATTTCTGAGCACAAAAGTTGTGAAAATCACTGCCGTGGGCAAGTTGCTTCTCTGTGTAGATTGCAATTGCCATTACTATTTTGTTTGTGTGTGCTGTGGGCTCAACTCACCCTGGGGGTGTGGCTGGCATGGCATATTGTGCCAGATATTGAACCATGGCCCCTGTGTGTTTGCTTAAACAGGTGCTTTAGACCTCTGAGCTATCTGACTGATCTGCCATTACTTTTTAAAGTAAAGTTATTAGTGCACTTTAACAAATGCAATCATATCCCTTTTGTGACAATTTTATATTTAAATTTATTTTGAATTCCATATGTTAATCCCTATCATCCCATGAAGAGCTTTATTATTTTCCTGCAAAAATGCAGATGGCCACCATATACATATAACAAAATGTATTAGCCAAATTTTAAGTAATGATCAATTAATTTATTCATCAATTTTAATCAATAAAATATTTTAATAATTAGGTCTCAATGCATGTTATTTCTAGTGATATGTAGATTATGTAATCATCGATACAATCATTATTACATTCTACATCAATAACATTCTCTCAACACTTAGAAGAGGTCTCTGCATCAACATTGTCTCCTCCTAGCAATCACTAATTCAGTTTTTTCAGAGTCCATGATGAAAGATTATCTGTATTTAAGCCTGCTACTGTATCACTCAGAATCAAAGACCAAATTAGTGTGAAGTTCAAATAAGGAGTTAACCTAACAAAATTACTGGTAAAATTAATTCGTAATTCAAGTACTTTGATAACTTTTCTCTGTGCTGAAATTAACATTATGATAATTTGTATGCTAATGATCACTTGATTACTGTAAAATTATTGAAACCACTGTTGTTATATTAACTTTGTTTTACTTGTTACTGTTATCAAGTGAAAGTTTCACATAATTCAGATATTGCTATACTTAATTTCGAAGAGCTACTGGATTCAAAGTATTCCAAACTTCTCAGTAGGCAATAAAATTAGTGGGTGAGTAAAAGGCAGATCTCTTGTTTATGAAATAAAAAATTTACATGCACACATGATAAAATTAGAGGAGCCTAGAACTGTGAAAAATGATAAATGCATCTTACGAAGACTCATTCACCCATTTTAGTACATTGAGAAATTAATACTTGTTTTTTAAAAAACTCTCTGTCCTCCTAACACTAATGAGTATATTAAATATTTACAAAGTTTCTGGATTTGAACAAAAGGAGGATGCTGTCTAGTGGCATATGTGATCCAGCTGTGTAATGGCACTCAGAATGTGTGGTCATGGAATGATTATTTTTCACAGCTGGAGACAGAGAAATTGTAAACAGCAGGTTGTATTCTATGTCGTTCTTCCAAACCTCTATCTGAAAAGCTTATTCGAAATAACTAGTCAGGGGGTCCGGCAGGATGGCTCAGTGGTCTAAAGCGCCTGCTTAGGAAAGCTTAGGAGGCTGCAGGGACTTTGGTTAGATCCTTGGCACCACATGCTGTGCCAGCGCTGCCCTCAGGGAAGGCTGAGCCGGCCATAAAAATAAATAAATAAACAAACAAAAGTTCTGAAACAAGAAAAAAAAAAAATTCTAAAAAAAAAAAAGGAAAAAGAAAAAGAAATAACTAGTCAGAAAGACACACTCAATTATGGTGCTAGTTTAAGGACATTATAAAAATCAAAATTAACAACTGAGTGTTTGTTTGATGAGCAACTGTTTCAAAAAAATGTGAAGTATGGAGTAACAAAATGTATTCGTCAAATTTTAAGAAATGAATAATTAATTTTAATTGATAAAATATTTTAATAACTTGATAAGTTGCTATGTAGGCTCTTTCTACTTATATATAGATTATACTTATTTTAGGATATAGGTTCCTGGTCTGGCAATTTTTTCTGTTAATCCCAGCAAAGGAGAGGAGGAAAAGAATAGGGTGGATTTCAACTACGGACAAATAGTTCTTTTTTTTTTTTCTATGGAATCAGGGTTTGAACTCAGGACCTGGCACTTGCCAGGCAAGCACTTATGTCACAGAGCTATCTCCCTGGTCCTTGGCAAATAGTTCTAAAATCAAATATTTTCCTGTTCTAGAAACTGATATTTTTGTGGCTAATAAATGTTTGAACTTCAAAATAGTTTCTAATATTCTGTAAAATAGTCATATCAGTATGGTAAAACAATAGCTGAATATTTTAAAATAGTTATTAGAAACAGTTGTGAATGTACTTCACAGACCTATTATGTGTATCTGAGAGGATATGTTGGCCCATTACAGTGCTGTAATTATTACATGTCTGAAACATGTACTGAAATGTCTCAGTGCCTCTCAAATGTAAATGTATGTTATTACCATATGCCAATTATGAATAAAATTACACTAAAATATTTGACCCTGGAAGCCTAAAACTCACCATAGCAGGTGCCATAAGGCAATGCATGCCGCGGTCAAACGAAAGTGAGTGTGCCTTCCACTTCCTGGATTCAGACGGTGCCTACAGAGTTTTAATGAGTCCAGAGTGCTCCCAAGCTGGTAATGTATGTCAGAGAATGGAGTATTTTAGTGGAAATTCAGGTTTAGAAGAGTGTCTGGAAACAGAGAAATCATTTTCCCACCTTGTCTCTGGAGTTCTTAAAGAATACCTCTTGCTACATTGCCCCACCTGAGTACTGGAAAACAATGGACCAGCAGAATGGGTGGCATTGCCTCTTCAGACCGTGAAAGAGGAAATAAGGATTGCCCACCACTAACATCAGATGGGCCAAGACAAGGTTGGAAACAAACTGAAGAAGTACACATGGATTTCATAAGCTTGCATAAGGCTGTTATGCAAAATAACAGAATTTTATAACCAGAACCAGTGACAGGGAACAAACAGGAACAGTGCATGACAGCCCACGTTAGTGAGCCCCGCACATTCAATTTTGTGGTCAATGATCTCTCATGCGAATCAAAGGTCAGACATGAGGGCCAGAGTCCCCTTCCAAGGCCAGGCTGAGGTGCCAAGGGAAGAGGAAATTGAAATTATGAAGGGATAAAAGAAAGCTTGAAGTAATCTCACAAAATTTTAAAGTAAAAATTTACTGTCACTTAGAGTAGCTAAATCAAGTTGCTTCTTTCTGTTAGTACTGATTGAACAGAAGCCAGAGTAAGTTAACACTTTTGCTATATGAGATAAAGAAAGAGCAAGCAAGCAAGTTAGAAAAAATGGGAAGAGAAGCAAGAAAGAAAATGTGCATAAAACGAAGTCTAGGGTTTTAGAGGTTACATTTTTTGTAATGTTTTGCTTTTAAATTTTTATTCTAAGTATATGCTAAATATTTTACTAAAATTTACATTAAATTTTACGGTAAATGAAAAATTTTCCAAAAAATATAGGCACACTTAGCTATGTAGTATATACCAAGAGATACTATTGTGAGAGAAAGATGTGTAATCATTTTTTGCTAACAGTGTATAAGTTACTAAATATTATAGATTTTTATACATTTTTATTTATTGACATTGAAAATATTTTATTCTTAGATTATCACTTACTATATGTTAATCATAAATATCAAAATATAATTCTTTATCTACTCTGACACAGGTAATATATTAGAAAGTAATTGATGCCATAACAATATTATAAAGTATTTCATGGTACTAGTTATAGTACTAGTTATTTGTTATAGCTGTTGAGATAGTTCAGCAGACTAAGATGCCTGCTTAGGCAAGCTTATGCAACTGCAGCAACTGTGGCTCCATCCCTAGAACCACATGCAGTTCCAGCCCTGCCGCCTGGCAGGCTGACCCAACCATAGTCTGAGCATAGTGGTGCAGGCCTGTAATCTCAGCACTGAGGAGGATGAAAGCAGGAGGATCATCAGGAGTCCCAGCATATATATATATGTATAGTGAATCTCTCAAACAGTGTTTTGAGAGATTCATATTCTTCAATGAATTTCATTTTGAAAATTAACTACATAAACTATGTGAAGTTACATAAGCTATATAAAACCTTGCCTTGCAAAGTAGATGTTGAAATATTATGTATGCTTTCTTTTTTCATAGCTCTATCCAAGCTTGCTGGAGTCTACATGCAATTGTGTGTGATAAAGCCTATAATAGGCATTCATAAATTGTCCAACATTTTAAATTCAAAACTGTTATTATTACAAATGTAATTTCCTTACATCTTGATGGTTGTTCAGTCTAATAATGTTACATCAGCTTTTTATAGACCTTTTCCTTCTTTCTAATGAAATACATGTCAAATTTTGTTTTCTATGCATAACTGAATAATGAAAACATATAATTTAGAGCCAGTGCTTGGGTAGATAATAATATAGCTGTAAGGTTCACTTAGAATAAAAGATGGACAAAGTGACCTAATGATTTCTTATGCAATCAAGACATTCAGTGTTCTTAAAGGATTCAGTAGAACAAGTAAATTTGTACTTTAGATTCTGCAAGCGACTTTCCAAAAATGTGATCATTAGAATTAATGTTGAACAGAGAAAAAGGATCTCTATGTCTGTGATTGAAAGTGAGTAACATAACATAGCATATGGGGATAAATGGCTATGGCACATGCATTCTAAAACAATAATGCCTAGGGGAAGCAAGTCAGAGAGCAAGGGTGACTCCCTCCTTTGGGGAGCCATTGTCTTCCTGAGCCCCATTAGCCACCACTTTCCAACTGTGATTTCAATAAAGAATATAATCTTGGAAAGGGCAAACAGCCTAACTGTTGAAATTAGAGTAGTTACCGAGCATATTTTATGTATGCGGCTCACTGGAGGAAACTGACAAGATTACAATATTTCTATTTTATGATCAATCACTCCAAATTTCGTCTCCAAAACTGAGATGCTTTATTCCCTTAAAATAATTTCCTTAAGAGCTTTGAACTGCTTATTCTGTTAAAAGTGCAATTGTTAAGTGATAGGCTTTTGTGTAAGTTTTTCATTTCAAATCTAGTAATGGATATGAAAATATTGACTTTGAATTCCCAGTTTTAAATAACTGCATGGAAAAGAAGCCTATGCTGCTTACAAATCATAGGGCCTTTCTTATTTATGGTGACTGTTGGTTGCTGCTCCTGTTATTCTCGTCAGCTTCTATTTTTTTTGGTCTGGCTTCTGTTTCATTATTTGAACTATTAGAATTAGAATTTTTTTTTTTTTTTTGTCTTTTTGAGACAGGTTCTCGCTATGCAGTTGAGACTGGCCTTGAGCTCACTTTTGTAGCACAGGCTGGTCTCGAACTCGCACCAATCCTCCTGCCTCAGCCTCCCGAGTGCTGGGATTACAGGCGTGAGCCACCACGCCCGGCCAAAATTTGAATTTTTTTTAAACTAACTCCGGGACTCCTTTAGTGGGAAATTAAATTTCCCTCTCCTGTGTTATAGAATTTGAAAGTAAAGGGCAGGATTATTATTTATTACAATTTAATGTACATATGCTAAGAATTTCACATGAGCTCCCATGACTTTTGCAGACCCAAATACAAGATGTAAAAAGATTGTATGTTCACAGACACGCCAGAAGTCAGAGCCTCAATACCATACAAAGACTTTCCACTTTGCATTCAAGTTCAAACAGTGATTAAACTATAACTTGAGTAAAACTCATTATACTCAAAAAAGTAGCGGTGGCTCCTTTGAGCATCTAGTGTCCAGGTTGATCAGGTAGCTGGTGGATATCAGGCAGGGAAGGGAGAGAGGCTATAGGTGCAGAACACCACCAGCTGTGCTCCCAGGTGCTACCCAGCCACCGATGGGTACTCAGCCGTCAGTCACGGGCTTTGGGGCTCTGTTGTACTCCAGAGACTATGATGGGTTTCTTATTTGAAGAATTTCCTTCTGCATTTTCTTTTTATCCTTCCTGAAATTTAGGATTTTCCAGTTTTACTGAAAAAACGTGACTTTTTTTGCCTGTTAAAACAAACGAATGATTTACCAAACAAAAACATGTTGTCAACCTCCACTTTGAATCCATCCATATCAGATACTTTCTCGATAGCACAGCCAAGACCCACAATGATCTTCGTAGGCATTATTACTATAGCCATTACTCCTATCTGGATATTCGCTGATTAGTGCCTTTAAGATTTTTCTTGATGAGTCAGGGAACACCCTGTCCTTCCTTCTATTCCCTTACCAGGGGATAGTCCTTCTTGATTGATCTCCCTTGATAATCTTCCTTCATCTGTCACGTGATCTCCTCATGATAGACTTTCTCTGCTGGCATTCTATGGTTAGATCTCATGAACTGATGACTCCAGATTTCTATGTCCTGCTGAGACATCTCTCTTAAACTTCAGATTTTGTATCTCAGTTTCATTCATTACCTTTACTTACATTCTAGTCTGTGGGGGAAGATGCACCATGTAGCAAATGAAGTTTCTGTTATCAGTTATCTACACACTACAAGATCTTTGTGCTTTTTCTCTTGCCTCTAAACTGAGTAACCACATCATACTTCTAATATTTCCAACAGATTATACCATACTTGTGCCAAATAGCTTCCAGAGGTCTTCATTTCACTTAAGATGAAGTTGGAGTTATTACACTGCAATGCAAAGCCTGAGGCATCTGAGTTTGTCATTAACATCCACTTCATCTTCCACTGTTTTCTATTGTTCAGTCTCTCTGAGCTGAGTGAAATAGCCACCGGCCATTCATTTACTCTCCATGCCTATTTCAACTCAGATCCTTTCACTTGCAGGTCCTGTGCCTTAATTACATTTGACTCTGAGAACCATTTGATTCCCTACAACACTTGAGTTTTTCCTCTCATTCTTCGAACAGACTTCTCTACCCATTCCATTTAAAAGTGAATCTTAAAATATTCTGCTACTCTAACATGTTGAAATTTACTTTGTTTGAAAGTACTTTTACTGTTTAAAATGAGAAGTGTAAGTGGATTGAATTTATTGCCTATCTTTGATATCTAGAATGTTAGTTTTATTGACTCAAGGAATTTTATTTAATTTTCCTCTACTCTTATCAACTGTAAGCAATACAGCATTTCTGACATAGTGCTAAAAGGGACTAAAAATACTCTATAAATAAACAAGTATGTAAATGAAACTTAAAATTACAGCCAAATATTACTGTTTTAACTTTCACAAAGAGACAGATAAAATGGCTCTTTAATTTTACAAAGCAAAATTCATTTTAAAATCTGTATATTTTAGGAGCATATTTCATGTTAGGTAGGACTCAAGTGTGTCATCCCAGTAGTACAAATATCTACAGTTAAAAAAAAAAAAGGAAAATATCAGGATTGGAATTTTAAAAATATGGGCACATGGCAAAGTATCTAAATAATAGTTGACAGTTGCTTGGGAAAGTAATTTACTATATTTAAGCCTTAGTTTCTTTTTTCTTGGAATTGAAGAATAAATATAAATCTCCCTTGAAATTAGGACTAGACAGGATGATGAATATAAAACCTGTAATACACACTGAGCTGTCAAAAAGAATAGCATGTTTAAATGTGGAAAAAATCTGAATTTAAAAGTTTTTAAAATACTACAGCAATTTACACACACACATATCTATCTATATCTATCTATCTATCTATCTATCTATCTATCTATCTATTGATCTTTTTGAGACAGGGTCTCACTGTGCAGTTCAGGCTGGCTTTGAGCTCACTTTTGTAGCCCAGGCTACACACTGATGCTCCTTCCTCAGCCTCCCAAATGATGGGATTATAGGCATGTGCCACTATGTCTAGCTCTCAGTATATATTTTTAATATGCTTTTTAAATGAATAATAGTTGAAATCCTATGAGGGTCAGATATCATTATATGGACTTTTAAGATGTGGATAACAATTTTCTCTTATATTTTCAACATTTTTTGTGTATTTTTATATGCTAAACCCATTAAGCACATATTAGTTATATTTTATACATTTTTTTCTATTCATGGCCTCATTTATGTAAACTATTAATGTTCTTGTTCAGGTATAAATATAAAGAAATCTTGACACACTTAATAATTACATTTTATAAGGTGGTGATAAAAAGCAGTTGCGATAATATACAAGAGAAATTTAGATTTTGCCAACCACTGAAATAATGTATTACAAACTATAACTATAATATGAGATGGTAAAGTTGAATTCATTGCTATTCTATGCATATGTTTATAGAGTCTGCAGCTCCTTTCTTTTATTCTTTTTAAATGTTTAATCCAAAGAGAATATGCGGGTTGTGAGAATACATGTTTCCTTACTTAGTTTGATGCAGAAGCATTTTGCATTTTAAATTAACTAACTTATCTCACAGACTCTTCTTTCAAATTTAAATTTAATTGTCTGGTGCTAGTAATTTGCAAAAGTTCATGAACATACTGCGAGTCATATTTCTTATTCTACATCATTCTCATAGGGAAATGTTGACCCTTTTCATTGTGAAGATCACTGTGTACACTATGTCTCATTGTTCATAAAGTTTTCTCAGCAATTCTTCATTCTCAAAAGAAAGCCCCAGAAAAACACAGGTAGAGATGACCACCTAGCTTACCGCACTGCAACAGCATTATACTTACTTTGCAGTTACTGGGGTGAAATATCAGATGCCCACAACTTAAAGGAGAAGTTCAGTGTGTCTCACACTCTAAGAAACTGCAGGACATGGTTGCCTGGCTTAGATGGAGACAGTGCTTGGTCAAAGGGCCTGACACAGAAGAAGGCAGCTGTTTTCATGGAAGCAACAAGCAGAAGGAACACGGAGGAGCCAGGGAGAGAGAGAATCCCTGGTCATGACTTCTACGTCAGTCTCCAGCCAGGCCATTACTCATTAGGTCAGCTGTGTTGCTTTGAAGAAAATTCTTCCCCACCCCCATACCTAATGTAGCTGAAACATTTTACAGTGGGTTGCCCTTAGCATATTGTTACGGTTTGTATCTAGATGTGCCCCAAAGCCTCACACAGTGGTTGGGCTTCTAGGGTGTGTGTTTAATTTATGATCCAGTGCTGAGAATATGAGTGCTGCTGGGATTATCGGTGTGAGTGCTACCCAGGCCTTCCGCAGATAGCCTGGATGCAGTAAAAGAAAGGGAGAGAGGCTTGCCCTCAGCCTCTGTGCCACGCTCCTCCCGTTGGCTCTTGCTGTGTTGCTATTTGCCATGTGCCACTCTGCCTTTAAGCCAGCTGAATATGGACTGAAAACACTACAAACTGCGAGCTAAATAAACCTTTCCTTCCATAAATTTTGGGTGTCAGTATTTTGTCTCAGCAATGAGAGAAAAGCAACCAAGACAGTTATTCATTTAAATAATGTTTTCTTTCTAGGCATTTCAAACCTTAAATAATTTTTAAACCGTAAGAATATCAGAAACAAATTGAATGAGTTTGCTAATTTCCACATTTTTTTTTCTTTTTTTTTTTGAACAGAATAGATTTACTGGGGGAAAGAATGCTCCTGTCCAAGAGAGGAACACGATGGGGGCCCGAGTGAGTTGTCCCTACATTTTTCTTTAATCATTTGGATTTGTTCTTTCAGTTATCAAGTAAAGAAGCTATTTGAAGATACTTGTCTTCAAATACAAAAGATATACTGCTCTTCTCCAAGTGAAGGACGGACTTTTTGGTGTTAAGGAAATCTCATTTAAGTAGATCGATGGTTACTTAAGGCATTTTGATTTGTCTGTTTAAGGGTTTTTTGCTTTACTTTCTTTGCTCCAAGATATTTTATTTTAATGCAACTGCTGGGACCATCAGTATTTGAACATTATTGGGATAGGAACATTCTAGTGTTACAATATATTATGTAATATGTACCCTTGTATGTACATTTAAATATTGAATTACGCTAAAGGAATGAGCTTCTCTATGTCACCATGGGATTGGGTTATTTGGCTCTGTTCCTGTCCAATATATCAAATAAATGTTTCATAGTTTTTTATACAAGGGTTAAAAGAAAGTAAATAGTATATCACTGTTTGAAAAAAAAAAAAAACTGTGAAACAATAAGAAAGAAAGGGACAAACTCAAGAACTCAGGTCCCTAAAAGTATTTATTATTCTCCTTGATAGGATACAGGTTAAAGATGCTTAGGAAAACCTAACATTGTTTCTATCACCAGGGGAATAAATTAATAAACTCTAAAATACAAGGGATCTCAATGTAGGACAGGTGTTCTTCTCAATGTCCTAAAAACTGAAAGGGGAATGATGGTATTATCTATGGTGATGAAGTATTCAGTTGTATAGAAATATCTTTCCATAATAGTAGTGAGACAGTTGAAATACAACCTCAGATTATGATGCCTAGAGATTAATACATTTTATTATAAAGACACTTTAGAGTGTTTATTTTTTTTTAAATTGAGTTACTGTAAGAGAAGAGATCCTTGAATGAAAAGTAAATGTGATCAAATAAAACATTCTAATTTGATGTAAAAATCAGCTATGAGATTAGCAAAGTTCTGTCCATGCCTGTAGATGACTGGCATGCAAGCTGAGAGGGGACGAACTAGCCAGATGTGGGTGGCATCAGTCAATAAAAAGCTTGTAGGCTGGAAAGAGAGAAAAGGGAAAGGAAAAGAATATGTACCTCTTTCCTTCAGAAGGTTTGATTTCTGTCTTTAT
This sequence comes from Myocastor coypus, assembly GCA_004027025.1. NCBI lineage: Eukaryota > Metazoa > Chordata > Mammalia > Rodentia > Myocastoridae > Myocastor > Myocastor coypus. The sequence goes on along the minus strand of PVJA010000336.1, from coordinate 51,451 downwards.
TTTATTTTCTTTGAATGTCTCTAGTCTCTTCAACCCTCCCTTGCAAACTAGCCTTCTAACACATGTTGCAGGGTTTCAGTTCCAACGCTCCTCAGTCACTGCACAGTGAGCAAGCTTCGGGTTCAACCATTGACTGTTACTAAATCCTTTAGTGCTTTGGTGCCTAAGCAGCCACTTGGGAATCTTCTGCCTTGGTATCTGCCTGCAGGTAGACCTCCTGACTTTCTTCTGATCCTATAACTATTCCTTGATCCTATAAGCACATGCAGTCAATCCATTTCTATAAACCTCAGTCCTCTAGAGGATCTTGATTAGCAAAGAAAGTTATTCTGATAAAGACAACATTGAGCTCTGCCAGTCCTGCCTCCAGGGTGTTCTGAGAGGGCAATTGAGACTAGGTGTGGTACACGCCTGTAATCCCAGCTCTTGAGAGCTGGTAAACAGGAGGGTCACTATGAGTTCAGTCTAGTAGTGAGATCTTGAACACACTATAGACACTTCGTTAAAATAAAAAAAAAGAAAGAAAAGAAAAAAAAAAAAAAACAGACAAAATTGAACTTAAAGAAATTGATCACCAGGCGTGGTGGCTCACACCTGTAATCCCAGCACTTGGGAGGCTGAGGCAGGATGATCCTGTGAGTTTGAGACCAACCTGGGCTACAAAAGTGAGCTCAAGGCCAGCCTGAACTGCATAGCGAGACCCTATCTCAAAAAGACATAAAAAAAAAAAAATTGACCATGTCTAGACCAGAATCTGTAATCCATGCAATTGTCTGTGAATAATTAATATCCCCTTAAATTTTTCTCTAAATAGAAACATGATAATATGTTTCTTTTTTCTCAAGAATCCAATCAGGTTAAATTTAACTTTTATTCTTAGGTAAACAAAAGTAAATGTAGCTACTGATGAAAAGCTGTTAAAATTATTGTGGCTTCTCAGAATAAAAGATTCAATTTGAAAATATCCGTGCAAACATTGCAAGTGGTCTTAGGTTATATTATTGTAGAAAAATATTAGAAAATATTTTGTAATGAACCTTTATTTAAAAAGAACCCCATCCTCCTTGAACATTTTTTTCTAGTTCAATTTCCTAATGAAATACTTATATATTCTATAGAAATTGTCTTTATTTTAAAGACCAAAACCTAAACTTATCTCACTGAATTTAAATAGAACTTATTGTTTTAATATACTTTTGGGTCTTTTCAGAATACACAGTTTTTACTCATAAAATGCTAGGTTAACATTTCTAATCCTTTGAGGATGATCAGTTTTTACATATTCTTAAAAAAGTCTCAGTGTTCTATATTTCCACTTACTTGGGAAAAATATGGAAAAGAGCTATCACTAAGTCTTCTTGCTGCTTTTCGTACACTTGAAAAATTTAATGGAAACTATTCATCTATAATTATTTTATCTTGAAAACATTATAATTAATATATCAAATGTTACATATTTCTCTCAAATTTTTGTTCATAAATTTTAAAGCTGCGTTAGATTGATTTAAAAAGTTTGAGAGTTCTCATGTTTCATTCAGCTTATCAGTAAAATCTGATATTTAAAAATAGTATGTAATATTGGTACTTTTTTTTTGGTTTTTTTTTTTTTTTGGTTTTTTTTGGAACCAGGGATTGAACTCAGGTCCCTGCTGTGCTTGCCAGGCAGGCGCTTATTCCACTGAGCTACCTCCCCAGTCCATGGTACATATTTTCAATACATCACTTTTTTATCTTAGACAGTAGGTATATGTATTTAACACAGCTTAATTTTTATTTTTCTTTTCTTCCTCACCCACTCTTTTTATATTGCTTTTCCTCATTTCAATTACTATTTTTATTATTATAATTAGTTCATATCAATGAATATAATGTTTGCATTCATTGTGGCTATTGGGTACATATATATGTGACTCATCTTAAAAGTGGTATCTTGTGCTGATTTATAAAATCAATATTGATATATCAACAATATAGATATATTATCGTTAACTAAAGTATGTAATTTATTTTAAATTCCATTTTATTTACTCTTTGTCCTTTGTCTGTTCAAAGTTCCCATGTAGAATATCACAAAAAATTTCACTGTGTGCTCACCTTTCAACAATTACTATCAATTCTATTAGGTTTGATAGATTTGAGTAGCACTACTCAAGAATTTTGTAGAATTCACCTTAAATGATATCTGTCCTATGTTTTCATTATGGTTAGACTATGGTTCTGTATTTTTCATTTGTGTATGTGTATGCATGTGTGTATGTGTGCATTTTTATGTGTAAAAGCAAAAAGGGAAATGGCTAAAATTTTAGCACATGTTTTATGCATCTATAATGTGGTTAGGTTGTTTCTTCATGCTCAACATCTTGAACTGTCATCTCCTCACCTCTGGATGGCTTTTGTAATTGCTTGTATTGAAGTTTACTCTTTCTACTATAAAGCTTTCCTGGTTTTAAAACATTTGTCCTACTATTCTCCCATCAAAGCAGTATTACACAGGGAAGTTGTTCAAACTAAACAGTTTTATGTACTTTGCCTGAAGTCCTTCACAGCTACTCATTTTAATTTTAGGTTTATAGTTTTGTGTTTTGAGAAATTCATGTGCATGAAATCATGGAACACATATTCTTTCTAGAGAATGTCTTGAATTAAAAAAAAAAATTTCCCTGTCATTTTGTAACGAGCTGATACCAGTCTCTCTGATATCCATCAAGGATATATTCAAAGATCACCAGCAGATGACTGAGACCATGCTCAGTGCTAACCCCTTTATGCACTATTTTTTAGTAGATGTGGTGCCAAAGTGAGCACAATGCACTATGTCTACATATTCATGCATAACTAAAAGTTTAATCTATGAGATTAGGCATATTAAGAGATTAGCAACATTTACAACAAAAAACATTACAATAGAGATAAATAAAATGTAATAAGAATTATTTAAAATGTAGATTATTTCTTGAATTTTTTTCTTTTGTACATCTTTTATTTGCTCCACAGTGTACAGGGTCTCACTACTAGATTGGACTCATAGTGACCTACCTGTTTTCGGTTTCCCAAGCACTGGGTTTACAGGCACACACCACCATGCCCAGTTTCAGTTGCCTTCTCAGTATGCCCCAGGGGCAGGGCCAGCATGGAACTTGGGGGATCAACCCTTAGTCACTGCACTCTGCCTAGGCAGGTGCTTTAGTTTGCTGAGTTATCTGGCATGCCCCAATTTTTTCATTATATTTGGAGTGTAGTTTGTCATAGGCAAATAACACTAGAATGCAAGATAGCATGTGAAGGTGTGGCCTGTGTTGTTTCTATAAATATCATTCCATTGTATGATTGTGTAATAGCATTGTCTTTTGGTCAACTCAGAGACATTTATGTTACTTTCACTTTTGAGTAATTATAAATAAACTTGCTACAAACGTGTGCTGTCAATGTTCAGATACAGATACATGCTTTTGAATAATTTGGATAAATATTGTTGAGTATGGTTACTCAATTATATGATAATGCAACATTGAACATTGTAAAAACAACTTAAAACTGGCTTCCAAAGTAAGTATTACATTATGCATTTCTACGTACAATTTCATTTTTTCTTGGTCTATTATAATTCTTCTTTCACTAATAAGTGTTAACTTTCTAACATCTAGTCATTTTATGAAACATCATTATGCAAGAATCTGTGAAAAGCTTCAGTTGAGTATTTATTATTTAAATTTAATTTTTATAGCACCTGGAGAAACATTGATTGGTGTAACAAAATATCATCACATAGATACACTTGTAAATTAGTTTAAGAGAAAGATAATAGGGGTCATTTCACCATTGACATACTGCCTCACAATTAGGTATCAGTCAAATGCTTATAAATGGCCTGCTTTCGAAGACCTAGCTGACTTGCTCACAATGCTGCAAAAGCAGTACATAGGAGCGCAAATAACTTTATTAATTAAATAAATCATGCTGTACTCTGATTAAGATTCTATCATATGTAGACCTATTAAGATATAAAAGAGAATAGCTATTTAATGTGTTTCCTATTTGCACATATATTTTACTTTTCAGATTAGTATTTTAATAGGTTTTTTCCCTCAAATTCAACTAATCCAATAAATAATATGATTTTCCCATGAATTTGAAACACCAGCTGTCTTATACGAGTTCTTTTCTAAGGGCAAAAGTTTAATGATGAAATTTATGATAACAAAAGTCCCACGCAAGCAAATCTCTTGAGCTCTAGCTTTACTGTGTCTTTTAAATTTTCTAGCGCAGCCATCAGAAGAGATCATTTAAAGATTTTTTTTTATTGAAATAAAACTTCCTGACATTTCAAAATATATCAATTTCTACTTTTTCAGGATACATTTTTGAAACTTTGAAATGACTAAATAATCCTCAAAACACTGCTGAGAGGTAACCAAATTTATAATGTTCTATAAAGTTCATTTTTATCTATAAATGGACTTTTATTTCTAGCTTTGATGATTGTTTTGTGCTGACTGAGGGGATATCCGGAGTCTATTCACAGATGGGCTTTCTGCGATGGGCATTCAGGGCACAATGAAATGTGGCCCTATTGAGAGCGTGACTCTATTAAAGTTCTGTCAGCCATATAGACATCATTGCTCTAGAGTGAAGTTAGCCAAGCCACTAGAAAAGAAAAAAAATATGCAGAATTTTCCCAAGTCAACATATTAAATAAATAATTAAAACTATGACGTAGTTAGTGTTAAGGTTCAATTCTGTAAATGAATAAAACAATAGCTGTGGCTTTACCTTTCAGTAAAATGCATTATCATAAAATGTGTCACTAGCCCTATATAAAATACCATTACATGGAACACAATAAGGCAAAAATATAAATTAAAAATGAGTGATCTATAAACTCTTGATGACACTCACCTAGATAAAATTAGATTGTTAATATGTTCTGTGAAAAATAAACTTGAGTAAATGTGGTATTTTAAAGACATAGTTCTCCTGTCTTAGTATTCCATTTGCTCTGAAACCTCACGAGAGGTTGGTATTGGTTGCTTATACTTCCTATGTGGTATTCAGTGGTATTTTATTTTTTAATTCCTATATTTATTACCTTAGTTGTTTCTTTGGTACGGTATCAGGTGTTACATGCAGTTTTTCTTTTGGTGCTTTATTAAAACTGAGATTTGAGAAAATTCTATTTTGAACATCAGTTTTTCATTATTGGTAGCATTTACAAGTATATTTTTCCTGTTTCTATCTTGTCTTTTTAATTTTTTTAACTTCTATTACTTTTAAACAATATATAAAAATGTGACAGTTTCAAAACACTTTAGTAGTACATTTCAATATTTGATATAATGCATGTTGTTGTCCTATTAGATATACAGAGCACAGGGGGTAGATGTCATAATTTTTCAAATCATTATTGCTACAACCAAATTTCTTCTCAGTGAACTAAGAGAAAATAGTTGTATCCATAATCCAGTGTTCAATAATAGCAGTGGGTTATTGGTAAAACTGGCAGTGTTGGAAGTTTTTGATTTAAGCCTTTTACAGCTCAGCATTCTGATCTAGCTTTCTGTTTTATGTCTTGGCGTTAAACTTTTCTGCTGGGTGGTTAAGGGCAAGTTTAAGCATGACTTGTATAGCAAAACATGTATCTCCCAAGGTCAGTCAAATCCCCTCAGGATTTACTTGGGAACCATTTACAGCGCTTTGTAGAACTGTTGTCAGTGTCAGCTATTTGGATGATTCACAGCCATTGCTTGACCAATTTGTTCTCTGTGAAAGTCTGAGAGAATGTTTTCTGTTTAGATGACTCTCCTTTGGCACTCTATGTATCTTTAATCTCTTTCCGCTGTAGCCCCATAATCTCCTTGAACAGAAAATTTGGGAAACCACTGAGTTGTAGGATGTTATAGCACAGGTCCTCTTATGTCCTGATTCCTCATTGACCTTGAAGGGCTAGGGCCAAAATATTGGCTATCCTTGTAGCCCTTCTTTTTCTATAATTTTTGGTCTGTAAACTTATATTCGTAACCCTTCAGAAGAAAAGCTTAGTGATATTATTACTCTATAAGACAGATACTTGAGCATGACATCACTGTCTTTCTGAGTCTAAAACATCTTAGACTTGACTTGGAATTGGTATTTTCTATCAATCACTGATATACTAAGAAATCTTTATAGAATGTGATGAAAGCAGTTACACATTTTTACACATTTAGAACTCTAAGTGTATACAGAATTGTAGGCAGTCAATCCTATGACATTTTCCTAGTCTCTTACTCTCATTTAATACCCTTTTGTGTTTTCTTGTAAACCAACCATTCACTTGAGAGTGAGTATAGCAGTAACAGAAGTTACACTGGAAGCAGAACATATGTAAAAGACCAGAATGACAGGCATTCCAACAATATTTTTACTGTTACACATTGCTATCTTCAGTGTCAAAAAATTTTGGAGGTTCCTTGGACTGTTATATAACTCATCCTATGCATATAAGTGCATGGCTATGCCCCTGCCGTGCTTCCTATATTTCCTGCTTGCAGTCACTTCATTGTTTAACCCTTAAGTCTTTGATTCCCTTTCCGTTGTGTTATGCCTCTCCATTTTTATTTCTTCTTTTGAGATGTCACATTACGGAGACTATACGATATTTACACATGTAAGTCTGGTTTATTTCATTTATGAATATACATTCAAGATACCTTCATTTACAAATGAAGTCTTTCTTTTTTTTTTTTTTTTTTTTTTTTTGCGGTACAAGGGATTGGACTCAGGACCCTGCACTTGCTAGGCAGGTGCTTATTCTACTGAGCTATCTCCTTGGCCCAAGTTTTCTAATTTATCATTCTTTATAAAAGCCTTTAATTTTTTTAGAACTGTATTTTGAGCACTATTAGATTTTAATTATCATGACGTTTTTTCTTTTTTTCTTTTTTTTTTCCTGTAATTCACTCTTTTTTGTGTGTCAATTCAGCCCACCCTGGGAAGAGGGCTGGCTTGGTGTATGGTGCCAGGGATCCAACTGTAGTCCCTGCACACTTGCCTAAGCTTGCCTAAGGAAGTGTTTTAGACCGCTGAGCAGTCTTGTCAGCCCGAAGTCATACTTTTACTATCAAACTTAACAAATGTTGCCCAGCAAAATGCCATAAATATTTTTTCTTTTATAGAAGTACTACACATTTTCAATAATATTAATTTTCAGTTAATATTCCAATATGGTGCAAAGGCTGAGCCACTGTTCCTCTTTCATCGTGTTTGATATTTCTTGGAAAGGCAGCTGCATGTACATAATCTTACAACCTCCATCTGGCCAAATAGGAGTGGGTCTTGAGTCTGTAATTCATCCTTATGAAGAGACAAGGAGCCCACGGCCATGGGCCATCTTCTTTCCTTATGTAAGATTATGCTTATGTGCTGAACATTCAATATATACATTTCTGTTCTTGCTAGATGACTGACTAACACACACCTTCAAAGCTGGTGTTTTGGTGCTCAGATTAGGAAAAACGTTTTGTTCAAAGCATGGGTATTTGTCCCTTGAAGACTGCGCTACAGCACATGATTAGCACACTCAAGTAGTTCCTCCTTTGGAACTTGCTAGTGCTTTTAACAACTATTTTTTTTCTTGTTTCAGAACTTCTGTTTGTTTATTTATTTTTATTTTTATGGCCGGCTCAGCCTTCCCTGAGGGCAGGGCTGGCCCAGCATGTGGTGCCGGGGATCGAACCGTGGTCCCTGCAGCTGCCTTAGCTTTCCTAAGCAGGTGCTTTAGACCACAGAGCCATCCTGCTGGGCCCCCTTTAACAAACTATTAGAATTTCTTTTTCTGGAAATTTTGAACAAGTGGAGCAAAAAAGTATTTTCTTAAGATGTTTTGAATCATATACATTAAGAACTATATATAATATAAAAAGTTAAGAAATGCATGAAAGCAAAACTAGAACAGGATATAGGATTTTAGATATGAATTAGAGGATTTATTTAAAAATTTAATAGATACCTGACCTACTTTGTGAGAGCTTCAACACTTTCTGTGTTCTGTTTTACATTATAAAATAAGATAATTACTCCAGTGAAACACTTTTACATTATTCATAAAGGAAAAAAGTAATTCTGTGCAATGAAAATGAATAATTGCTTCATTATTAACAGTAAGTAGCACCCAAGTAATGATCTCAGTTATGGATTTATAGTCATAAAGATAACTTGCTGAAAGCAATTTACATTTCTCTAGTTTGCTCTGATGTAATCCATTCTTAAGGAATCCTGTGGTGACCATGGTGGTTAGGCTGGAGGTCCATTCCACTGTGTTTGAGTTCTCCTAGGGACACTGGAGTAGGTCATTTATGGGGGGAACGTAACAGCTCAGTAGCCTTTCAGAAACACATGAGCCATGAGGCTCCTGCAGAAGAGATCTGTATGGATATATGAGCCATAAGAGCAATCCTGAGTCATGCAATTCTAGCAGCATCCTCTCCTGTCTTACCTGTCCCAAGCAACAGTTGTTCCCAACACCAGCGGCCGTCTGTCACCCTTGCCAGGGTCAGACAGCAAATGTACACACTGCCACGTTGGGAAATGCGTCCTGTCCTCAGCCCGATTAGACATCGCTGAAAAACACAACAGTTTTTTTTTTTTTTTTTTTTTTTTTGTGTGTGTGTGTGTGTGTGTGTGTGTGTGTGACAGAAGAAAATAATACTCTTTCTGAACACCACACTTTCAGCAGTTCCACAAATATCAGGGCAAAGGCAAAAATAGTTCAGCCAAGTAGAAGCCCAAAATTAGTTCTGTGGATAAATGCCATTTCTAAGTAGCCCTCCAAGAACTGCTGGCTATATAATTATGAAGTAATATTCCTGAGAAAACCCTGTAAAGTCTGGAAGAGTTTGCTGTGTCTTCAAATATGTAAACAGCAATTCAAGGACCAAAGGTTAACAAAAACAGGAAACAACTTCCAAGAAATTAATAAGCTCTAAAACTGGATCCCATAGAAACAGAGATATTTAAATGTCAGACTAGTAATTCATAGGAAATCTGGTAAAGAAATTTAGTGAATTAGCAAGAAATGTGTAAAGAAAGCAAAATTTGGAAAACAATATATGAACGAAATGAGAAGTTTAACAAATAGAAGCAATGAAAAATAAAATGAAACACTTAAATGAAAACAATAAATTCAATGAAAAATTAAAATTTTTGTCAGCAGATTCAATTAAGTAGAAGAAATAATTTGTGACTTTAAAAGCAGGAACTGTGTAGGTGCCCAGTCAGAAAAGAAAAAGGAAGAAGAAGAAGAAGAAGAAGAAGAAGAAGAAGAAGAAGAAGAAGAAGAAGAAGAAGAAGAAGAAGAAGAAGAAGAAGAAGAAGAAGAAAGAGAGACAGACAGACAGACAGACAGAAAAGGAAGGAAAGAAAGAAAGAGAAAAGAGAATGGCATGAAAAAGAATAAAATACAGTAGTCAAAATTATGGAATGTCATTAACAAAACCAACATGCTCATAATGTATAGGAAAGAAAACAGCAATCAAAAAGTATAAAGAAATAAGAATCAAAGTTCTCCAAATCAGTGGAGACACCAACATCCAGTTACAGGAAGAAAAGAGGTCACCAATCAAATTCCAGTTGAGCATGAGGTCGCCAGGAGACATAATAAACTCTCAAATGAACATTTTTTGGGGGTACTGAGGATCAAACTCAGGACCTTGTACTTGCTAGGCAGGTGCTTTTCTGCAGAGCTGTACCCCAGACTCCTTGCATGATTTAGAATTTGTTATTATTGTACAATGTGGAGCTATGTGTGTATGTATGGTGGTATGAAAGGAGACGAGAGATCTTGATCAATGGGCTAAATGCGCACATTTGAGTGGGATTTCACTCCTGAGGGGTTCAAGTCAACCTCATGCTTCTAGTCATCGAGGAAAAGGTGACAGTATTACCTGGGGAAATGCTTTCAATTACAAACTGAAATCCATTGTCACATGGCACGGGAACCCTACCTACTGCAAACATGTCAGCAAGCACATATTTCTGGGTATTCGGAGAGCAGTTAGAAGTAGGAATGACCCGGGGCTGGCCAGAGAGTTCAGTGGAAAAAGCATATGCTTAGATCATCATTCTCATTGTACATCTATAATTCCATTCTGTATCGTTTCTACTATGAAATGCCTCAGCTCAAATTTATTCCTGCAAGCACTTTTAACTTCTGCAGCTTGTGTCAAATACCTGGGGTCCACTGAACAAAGTATAACTTTTAAGTTTTAAGGTGTCATGCAGGCAGCACTGCTCAAGGAATGTGAGAGCAGTTTCTCTTGTAATGACGCAAAAAATCCCAAGAAGGTGCAGCTCACCTGGTTTGCATGAGGTGAATAATTAGCTAAGGCCTCAATATGTCTCTATAGACAAAATCTGGTGAATCCCAGATAAAGGTAATCTAAAAGTAATCAGGCATATTTACTATAGGTGCTACCTGTATGATTATCATAGTTCCCTAAGGATGGGCATCAGGGATTGATATGCCAAATAAACGCCAATCACCTTGAATGAGCCTGAAAGAGTCACTAGCCCAAGGCCAACAGGAAGAGACCTTGTTCAGCATTCTTGCTCACTTGCTGTGTAACTCGCTTCCATTCTTGCTCACTTGCTATGTAACTCCCTTCCCCATTTGGTACTTGATTTGATCACTTTTACCTGAGCAATAGCGCTTATAATCTCATTGGTTGACCATATTTTTGTCCCACCTCCTGCCCACCTAGGCAAGTTTCAATGCCTTCTCCATCACCCTAGACCTGCCTCACCACTGGTTTTCTTCTGTAAAAGTCCCTGGAAGGGACAGCTTCCCCGGGACCACCCATTTAGGACCGCCTCCTGTTCCTCTCTCAGAGAGAAGCTTTCATTCCCTCAGTAAATCTATTCTGCTCATAAAATAATTTTTAAAAATAAAACACCTGCTGAGGAAGAGTATAGCGGTCAGGGTTCAGTCCCTGGTGTTCTGTGCCAGCCCCATCTCCAGGATGTGCTGATACAGCAGTCGAGACTTAGTGTGGTGGTACGGGCCTACAATCCCAGTGCTTGGGAAGTTGAAAACAGGAGAAACACTGAGTGCAATCTGTGTAGTGAGATCCAGTAGATCCTGTAGACACTGTACTAAATACATAAAAAAGAAATATGAACAACCCAGATACTTTCAATTTTTTTTTCAATTTATTTGGCAGGGAGTCTTGCTATTCAACTCAGATTGTGATGATCCTCTTGTCTTAGCGTCCCCAGCACTAGGATGACAGAGATGCACTACCACTCCTGGTTTTGGTACCTGGGATGCAATACCCAGGGTCAAATCTATGTCCTTGTGCTTTCCAGGCATGTGCTTTCCTGATTTTTTTGTGAGTGAAATGGAAAAATATTATCTTGGGAAGAGCATACATTTTAAGTTTCTGTATTGTTGGCAACATATGTGCATCTTCACTTTTTATTTCAGATCATCAATCCAATACCAAACTGTATTTCTCTTTACAGACTCTACTTTTTTGTATCTAACTACTGGATCTTAGGAAACAAGAAGTCATGGATTTTAGAGATAGTAAGAGCAAGGGTATAGAAAAGGAGAGGTGAGTAAATGGATAGAAAAATACCAGGATTTGGTATACACTTACCGGTTCTCCATTGAGCATCACTATTATGCATTACAAAACGTATTAATACAAAAAGTGAAAAATAAAAAAAAAAATTAAAAAAAACAGAATAAATAAAAAGCCTCAGGCAAGTGTCTCAGTTACTCTTCTCTCATTGCTGGGACAAATACTTGACACTCAAAATGAATGAAGGAAAAATTTATTTGGCTCTCAGTTCCTAGAGGTTTCAGTCCATGCTCAGCTGGATCCAAGGCAGAGAGGCACATGGCAGAGGCCAGCAGTTCATGGCAGAAAAAAGGTGCCAAAAATCAAGAGCACAAAAGGGAGGAGTAGCAGCAACAATGACAACAGAGAGCAAGTCTGTCTCTCTTATGTTGCATTCATGTTATCTGGCCCAGGCTGGGTGCAGTACTCACAGCCATGATCCCAGCAGTGATCACACCCATAATCCCAGCAGTGATCACACGCACGATCCCAGTGGATCATGAGTTTGTCACAAATCCTAGAAGTCCACCCCATGACTACATGAGGATTTGGAGGGACAACTAGACACAAACCATAATACAAGTCTATGAGGAGGTATTGCAGAAGGCATCCTTATCACAGGGCCAAGAACATCGTGCTGTTACTGTCCCTGAAGATCTTTCGTGGGACTGGATTGGAGGAGGAAGACAGAGACAATGCAGGGCTTGACTAAGGTGTGTGCTTACCTTTAAGTTTGTAGCAAAATGTACACTAAAATTAAAAATAAATAAAATAGGATAAATCTTGTAAAATAATGATGCAAAGAAAAAATTAGTTTTATATGAGTATAGAATGTGTGCGTGTGTGGGGTAAATTAATGGTTACTTTAAAAATTTATAGTTTAGCTGGGCATGATTACATACACCTGTGATACCAGTGTTCTGGGAGGTTAAGGTAGGATTAAAAATTCAAGTGTAGCCTGGACAATTTAGGAACTTTGTGATTCATGCTCAGTGTGGAAAGGAAAGAGAGAAGAAGAAATGGAGAGAAAGAGATGGGAAGAAGGAAAGAAGGAAAGGAAGGAAGGTATATAGGTTAATGTGAAAGCCTTAGGTTTATTCTCTAAATATTCCAAGAAAAAATGAAAATATTGCAGTAGCCTAATGTTGAAATATTACTGAAGAGAAAGTTTTAAATTAAATTCAGTGAAGCCTAAGTAGTCAGTCATGTGCTACATCTGCGTGTTCAGTCACCAGTCAATCACTGGCCAGGGAAATTTGTGGTTCTGCCAATTCTATTCATTGCAAAAGTTCTATCTATCTATCTATCTATCTATCTATCTATCTATCTATCTGCCATTTTAATCATTTATGCTATTTACTGCACCTTGCCTATGTCTATATACAGAAGTATTTACCATCATGTTATAATCACAGTGCTGTGCTTAGTACAATAACATGTCCCATAGACTGGCAAAGCTGCCATATCCTGTGGTGTATCTCGGTGTATGTGCAGTCTAACTTTTGTGCAGTATTGAAACCACCAAGAATGTAATTCTCAGGACACAGTCCCCAACTAAGTAACACATGACTGACTATACATAAAGAAGGTATGTATCAATCAAGTTTTATTAGAGGAACAGATGTAATATAAGATGTCTAAGAAATCCCAAGATTGGCTTACAGCAGTGAGCTGCAAAGTCAGATGAGAAAGTATTCAGAGGGTGTCTGCATACGGGAGACAGAAGCATTTAGTGCAAGGTCTGAAGCTCAGTGCAGCATTCCATATAAGTCTGTATCAGTTGGCCAATGGTCTGCACTGGAAGGGGTGGCAGAATGATGAGTCTGCTCAGCCCCAGAAAACTAAAGAGTCTGGGCTAAAAGCCAAGAGATGTTGTCCAAGCTGACCGTGAAGATGGAGATTCCTCCAAGGAAGTGGATCACCAAATTCTTCCTCAACCCCTTTATATACCCATTTTGTGTTGAATCTCTCTGGGGCAAACCCTCCCCACCTTAGTGTGAGCCACATGGGCATGGAACCACAGGCTGATCTAGCCATTGACACATTGCATCAACCACTACAATGTACTTATACGTGTGTTACACAAAAGCTTCATGAACATAGAAAAATTGCTTTAGGCATAAATAGTACTAGTACAAAACAACATCCTTTCATTGTTAGCATAATTATAATTATTAATGTGGTTCTCAGGAGGAAATCATCTAAACATCTAAAAGATTTTGGTGCCTTTCAGCTTAGAGGTCTACATGATCTCATTTTTGATAGTGCAGCTGAGGAAAGGTGGACAGAAAAACAAAAATGAACAGCCAAAAAAAAAAAAAAAAGACCCTTTTTCTCTTACTTGTTCCTAATAAACAGTTCTTACAGGTTAAACAAGGCTTATTTATGTTATAGATCAATGTCTATTAAGATTTGCGTGTTACCACTTTAAATAGCTTGTGATAAGCAAGGTCTTGCCTCATTTAAGACACCTGTAATCCCAGCACTCGGGAGGCTGAGGCAGGAGGATCGATGTGAGTTCGAGACCAGCCTGGGCTACAAAAGTGAGCTTAAGGCCAGCCTGAACTGCATAGTGAGACCCTGTCTCAAAACAGCAAAAAAAAAAAAAAAAAAAAAAGACATTATTAAGGTTACTGAGTAAGAGTAAAAGAAAAACCTCCAGAAGAAAGCACAAGTGTTCCCATATTATCTAGCTAGAAAATGTTAAACTATAAAAAGTTCTTTTTTTTTTTTATCTTTTTGAGACAGGGTCTCACTATGCAGTTCAGACTGGCCTTGCGCTCACTTTTGTAGTCCAGGCTGGTCTCAAAATCACACCGACCCTCCTGCCTCAGCCTCCCCAGTGCTGGGATTACAGGCGTGCACCACCATGCCCGGCTCATGTTGAGAAGTTTTTGAACATCAAAAGAAATTAAAAATAGAGTGAAAAGACAACCCACAAGATTTGAAAAAAAAGTGAACTATTAAGTATTCAGACAAAGGTCTTCTATCTAAAGTTTTTAAAGAATTAAAAGACATTGGGGCCCCAAAATTCAAAGACCCAATCTATAAATGAGTATTCAGTATGAACATGCACTTCTCAGAGGAAGAAATTCAACAAGCCTATAAATACATGTGAAAATGCTCCACTTCGCTAGCCATCCATGAAATGCAAATTAAAACAACACTTAGACACCAACTCACCCCAGAAAGAATGGCTATCAAAAAGAAATCAACCAACAACAAATATTAAAAAGGCTGGGGGCAAAAAGGAAGCATTTTCCACTGCTGGTATGAATGCAGACTGGTACAACCATTATGGAAATCAGTGTGGAGAGTCGTTGAAAACCTAGTATCTGAAATCCGATTCAATTCAGCTATCCCCCTGCTGGGAATTTTCCCAAAAGAACTAAAAACATCAGGTCATAGTAATGTTTGTGTATCTATGTTTATAGCAGCACAATTTGTGATAACCAAATCTTGGAAACAACCAAAATTCTCATCATCTGAACAATGGTTGAGAAAGTTGTGGTCTTTTTATTCAAAGGAATATTAGTCATCTATAAAGAATGATAAATTCTATGCCTTCATGTGTAAGTAGATGTATCTTGAACATATACTCACAAATGAAAATATCAGACCTACATGTGAAAATTTGTACAGTCTCCCTAGTGTAAGAACTCAAAAGTAGAAATAAAGATGCAATGGCATAACCCAGCTAAATGGAAATCAAGAACTTAAGAATTAAACAAAGAAGACACAGAAATCCTGATAATCTCCAACAGGTTTCTTTTTTTCTGAACAGGGTATTGAACACAGGCACTTGTGCTTGCCAGGCAAGAGCTTATTCCACTGAGCTATCTCCCCAGCCCCCACTAACAATATTTTCAAGCTAGGAGTTAACTAGTAGAATTATCACCCTCAATAACTATGTATGCTAACATTTGTGGTTTAAGCAACTAAACTGAGTATAGCAATGTGTAATACTAAAACCATGCTTGGAATGCCATTCTGATCTTTTAGATGTGTGCTGCTTCTGTTATATCAATTATTGTTATACTCTTTCACAAGTAAATGTATTTTTTAAGGTAGTAAAAGAGAATAAGAGACACAAAAATGCCATAGGATTGACCTGCTTCAACTTTGTATGTCGTTATATTTGTACATTTGTGTGTAAAAATGTGTAAATGTTTTAGTTTATCACACTGTATGGGGATTTCTTAGAATATCAATAATTGATGGAAAATACCAGTTCCATGTTAAGCTGAAGGTGTTTGATATTCAGAAAGACAATGATGTTAACCTCAAGTGTCCATGTTATAGGATAATAGTATCACTAAGCTTCTCTTCTGAAAGGTTAACAATTTATGTTCACAGAACCAAAAATTAGAGAAAAAGAAGGGTGACAAAGATAGCCAATATTTTGGCTCTAGCCCCTCTGGGTCAGTGAGGACTGAGATGCTACCTGTACTGTGGCATCCTATATCTCAGTGGTGACCCAAATTTTTTGCTAAAGGAGATTATGGGGTCACAGAAGATAGGGATTGACCATATATAGTGTGCCTAAAGAGAGTCACCTAAAGAGAAAACATTCTCTGAGACTTTCACAGGGAACAAATTGGTCAAGCAATGGCCGTGACTCATCCAGATGGCTGACACATGACAAAAGTTCTACAAAATACTGTACATGGTTTCAGGGTAAATCCTTGACTGACCTTGTCAGATACAAGTGTTACAATTATTTTGTTGTTGTTATATAGGTTTTGTTTTATCTTGGCCTTAGCCATCTAGCGGAATGATTTAACCACAAGATATAAAAAAGAAAGCCATATTAATATGCTGAGCTGTAAAAGCATCAAATCGGCAGTTTCTGACATTGCCAGTTCTGCTGTTAACTATTATAGGCTATCGGACTATACATACAACTACTTTCTCTTTGTTCAATGAGAAGAAATATTTCTACTAATAGTGTTGAGAAAAGTTACCATGCCTGCATCTTGTACTCTGAGCAAGTACTATGAAGACAGCAATATGCATTGTATTAATTATTGAAGCTGTTCTACTAACATGTTATGTTTTGAAACTTTCTCCTTGTTATTTATTTCTTATTAAAATTAATGAAATCAAAAGAATGACAGTGTAAAAGTGAACCGATTCAATGCATTAAAGTTTTATTTCATTAATCCCAGCACTTGGCAGGCTGAGGCAGGAGAATTGGTGAGAGTTCGAGACCAGCCTGGGCTATGAAAGTGAGTTCAAGGCCAGCCTGAACAGCATAGTGAGACACTGTGTCAAAAAGAGAAAATAAATAAATAAATAAATAAATAAAGTTTTCCTTTCATTAAAATCTATTTGATTCACTCATTTTTTGAGTAATAATCTTCTGCAGTTTATGTTGTGCCACATTTTGATGGGCATCAAATTGCATAAACTCCTTCATGTATCACATTTTCAAGTAAATAAATGTGTTTAAAAATAAAATTTAAAAGAATAAGTTTCAAACTATTCATGCCCCTGGTGGAGTTCCATTTCAGAAGTCATATAAATTTAGGTGAATTCATTCCTTACCCTCTTCCCTGTTAGGTAGCCATAAAACCCACAAATCACTAACCGAGGGAGCAAACAGTTAAAACATGTCTGGAAGCCAAAATTTAAGCATACTAACAACCTCCTGTGAAGTGTAAACCTTGTGACACTTGGTAAAATTCTAGAATGAGATAATGTGTTCACATTACCCAGCACAAAGTTATCCGGGGTTCTACATTCCCTAATGGTCATTCTGTTGGCAATAAAAGCCTCATTTGCTCCCACTCTTGGTCTCTCCTGAGTGCTTATTCCCCGGAATTCTGCTGCACCATCTCTTCTGTAAGATCATCTCTTATTTTATGCATTGAAAAAAATTAGGGAACAAATTTATGAAAATAAAATTAGATGAGGGCACATGAGATAAGCCTGAAGGAATGACCATTTGTATTTATTCATTTCAGTAACATTTTTGTAAATTTATGAATTATAGAAATCCTTTGGATTTTTATTAAATTCTTCTAGGATTTTGCTTACATCCATTTGGGCACATTTGACAAGAATACTACAAAAAGAGAAGTTGATCGCCACAGATATCAGGCTTACCCGGATTTAAGGGGCATTATTAGAAATGAAAAAAAAAAATCTGGTATTATGTACCTGAAGAAAACAAGACATAAAAGATTTATGCTATAAACTCAAACAAGCTTTGAATATTGTCTAACAACAGAAAACAATGTCACAGTGTACCTACTTTGAAAGCTGTGCATAGAGTTATAATTTAAATTTCATAGTAATGAATCATGAGAAATTAGTCTCCTTTACCTTGACACAAAGACTGGAAATAGCAAGGAGTTTCCTCCAAATAGCAATGCAGGAATTAGTAGCTTCTGCCCTCCCACAAATTCCTTCAAGTTCTTTCCTTTTGTACAAAACTCTAGAACTTAAATTTTATACTATAAAAAGCCAGAGCACAACTGGTGAAAAATAGTACTTTACTGAAAGTACTTGGTTTGCTTCCCAGGAGGCGAGGCATGCTTTTTTTTTTTTTTGTTTTTTTTGTTTTTAAAGAAGTTTTTTATTGCCGGGCGTGGTGGCGCACGCCTGTAATCCCAGCACTCGGGAGGCTGAGGCAGGAGGATTGGTGCGAGTTTGAGACCAGCCTGGGCTACAAAAGTGAGCTCAAGGCCAGCCTGAGCTGCATAGTGAGACCCTGCCTCAAAAAGACAAAAAAAAAAAAAAAAGTTTTTTATTATTATTATTTTTTTCTTGTTTCAGAACTTTTGTTTGTTTATTTATTTTTATGGCCAGGTCAGCCTGCCCTAAGGGCAGGACTGGCACAGCATGTGGTGCCAGGGATCAAACCGAGGTCCCTGCAGCTACCTAAGCTTTCCTAAGCAGGCACTTTAGACCACTGAGCCATCCTGCCGGGCCCCTGAGGCATGTTATAATTACCAAATTTTTAAAATAAGCTTGGTGGTAATTGCCAGCGTAGTAGTATATCCACAGAATCAATAGCCTAGTAGGTATGTTCTTAATTTGTGTGAATTTTCATTTTCTTTGATACAATTTGGTATGTATTTACTGGCATGTACCCAAGCCTCTCAAGATTTTATATTTCTTAGAAAATTTTTGTTTATATAATGTTTGCTGGTTTTCATTATGAAAATTTTCTCACTATGATTAATTTTAGTTTAGCTGTGTGACATCATCAAATGCAGATTTGAAAAGTGAGAGTGAGTCAGCTTTGCCACAACCTTGTTATTAACTTTGCATGTAATCCCTGATGGGATTATTACCTTGAAACAACTCTTAGCAAGAACTAGAATTGATATTAGTACAAGCTAAGCAGAAATTTTTGTCAAGAATTGTAAACACTAATCCAACATATCTCAGACACAATGTTGTCATGTAGAATATGTCCACAAAGTATTTTAATGAAAGCATTGCAATTAGAATTGTGATGTCACTATTGTAAAGAATTTATAATATTAAAAATCTGAGGATGAAGTTTTGGTTTGGGATTTAATGTAAGTTTATAATAAATGCATTTGCAAAATCAGATGAGTATTGAATAGCTTCAATTTTTTTTTTTTTTTCTTTTTGAGACAGGGTCTCACTGTGCAGTTCAGGCTGGCCTTGAGCTCACTTTTGTAGCCCAGGCTGGTCTCAAACTCACATCGATCCTCCTGCCTCAGCCTCCCGAGTGCTGGGATTACAGGCGTGAGCCACCACGCCCGGCTTCAGTTATTTCTTAAACTGCAAGAAAAAATCCTTTAATATCCATTATAACCACTACTATATAGCATTGGAAAAGTGATCTCAAATGTATAATTCTTGTGACATCTTTTGTTATAAAGATAAACATTGTTATGCATTTTCATTAATATATAAATCATTTCCACAATATTTAAGCATCTGAAAGTCAAAAGAAATAAATTGGAGAAGTAGTATTTTCAACAATGTCTATTTTTTGTAAATAATCTGTACCTGTTCATTTTGTATCATATTATGTCATGAATAAAAATATCTATTAAGCTTATTTATGAGTAAGTTCTAGTAGAAAAACAAGATAACTTAGTAAATTAAAGCAAGTATTATAAAGATACAGTTTTAAGGTTGTAGGGCTATAGCAGAAAAAGTGTTACTATAAAGCTTTATAAGTAATATTCTATTTCCATTCACTTTAATTAAAATTATAAATCTCACATTTTCATGCTTCTGAGGTAGTTACAGATATGCTTACTAAGCCAGGCAGTAGATCTCTTTTCTTTACAATTTATACTACAACTGTAATAATGTAATCAAACTCTTTCAAAGGTTACCTAAATTTCAGTAAGAACAAATTCATTTCTACAAATGATACAAATAAGATATATAGGAATATATTAAGGCTTATTATAATTATATTTGAGGACAGCACCAGAGTGTGTAATTTCAAGCTTAATAGCATTACAAAATATAAAGAATAATTGCTACTAGAAAACTTTCAATTGATTATCTGTCTATATATACAGGTTTCTTTTACTGTTCTAAGATTACAGACTCTGTCCAAAAGCAAATTGAAACCTGGATGAGAATACTTATAACACTGGCTGCCCCATTAACTGTAGCAATTATATCAATAATGCTACCCTGAAACAACAATTTACAAGAAAATAGCAGTTTTACTAACTTGTTTCCTAGAATATCTTAATGTTCCCCAATATGCACAATTTCATTCTATTTGATTATATTTTCATAGTCTTCTCTAAACTCATTCTTGCACAAAAACGGTAGGCAACAAGAAGCACATGGGTGACATATGTGCATGCACACACACACACACACACACACACACACACACACATAAGCTTGTCTGAGAAGGCACTTTCAATGGCTGAGCCATCTCACTGGCCCAAGGGTGACATTTCTAAAATGAAAATTGCTGCCACATGATATTCAAGATTTTGCAAGAATCATTACACATTTTAAAAACACAAGTCATATTGCCAAGTGAAAGAATATTGTGTTCCAGTACCTAGTCTAATTTTATTGAAAAAAAGAACAACAATGTTAACAATACCTGTTTTGTTTTCAAATGTAGACAACCAAAACTCAATAACTACGAGGGCCATCAGATATCCTCATATACAGTGGAAAATATAACTTTATATATACATGTTTTATATAATACTGGAGATAATAAATCCTCATAAAGCCTAAGCAACACCCCAGTTTTTCTTTCTGCCCTTGAACATGACAAATCTTCCCATCCACACATAGTTATGGTCATACTTTTTCATCCTTGTATGGCTTGAGATATGCCTCATGTAAATATAATAACCTTGGAGAAACCCATGAGAAAAATATAAAAGCAGAGTGTCTTAGTTACCCTTTACTTGTTGCTGGGACAAATACCTGACACTCAAAATGAAGGAAGGAAAGGTTTATCAGCTCACAGTTACTGCAGGTTTCGGTCCATATTTGGCTGGCCCAAGGCTGAGTGGAACAGGGCCAAGAGCATCCAGTTCATGGTGGCGGAACAGCTACAAGTGCGACAGAGCAATCGACCCACCAGGGCAGCAGATAGCAACAGCGCCAGTCTGTCTCTCTGTCTGTCTTTTTAAATTACATCAGGCTCTCTGCCTTAGCTTATCTGCTTTAGGCTACACCCATAATCCCAGAAGTACTTAAAACACATAACCCCAGAGATCATGGATCAAGTCTCAAACTCTAGATCAGTAATAAAACACATAATCCCAGTGACTCATGAATCAAGTCTCGATCTATAGAAGACCCCTTCGCTTGACTGCGTGAGGCTTTGGGGGTACAATTAGACATAAACCATAACACAGAAGGGCAGGTGGAGAAAGAGAGGGAGCAAAGAGAAAGAGGGAGAAGGGGAGGGTAGAAGGAACAGCAAAATTCAGCTAAGTGACCTATAAATGTGGACTGAGGCTATAGCTCATGCCTGCCTAACAAGTGCTAGGTTCTGAGTTTGATTTCCAGTACTGAAAACATAACAAAGAGAGAGCACATAAAGGTAATAAGCAGTGAATGAATTCATGACTGCTTCATAGGTAATGCAGGCTATTGAAGGAGCTAAAGTTTTAAAGAAAAATGTGACGTCTACCCCCCTACATTTATGCATCCCACACATATATAGATGTAAAACTGTTTTATAATTGCATAAACATTTATGTAGCTTCAAGATTAAATAAGATATGTAGACGCAAAATCATGGCCTAGCTTCTGTACACTTCCAACTAGTGTGTAAAACCACATTTGGAGCTATTCCATTTATCCACTGCAATTATTTTTCTTTTAAAGCTGTACTACTAGTTTCTCCCACACAGCTGGTTGCTTTTGTGTTATTTCAAATGTTTACGTGTTAGGAACAATATATAGCTCTGAAATATAATTTATAATTATATCAATTTATTTTATTTTAAGATCTAAATTATAAAATGTCAGAGAAATGTAAAGAAAATACAGTAAGTTTGTAATCCAATAATAATTTTAATTTTTGCTATTAATTCTTACCCTTCTTTTCCCTTTTGTTTCCTGTACTTCTTTCTGCCTTCCATCCGTCATACTTACCTGCTCATTTTTCCTTCTTTTTTCCTTCCCTCTCTCCTCCTCAGTCTCTTCTTTATTTATTATAGTTTAGTTGTCGGATTATGTCACACTCTCTGACCTTGTTGGCCGGCACATCTTAGGAACTCCCCCACACTGCCAGTCCAGTAATGCTTTCCTGGTCTTGTGTGGAACCTTCACATTTCAGCATTAAGGGAGATATATTGAGAATTATAACCTGCAGAACTCTGAGCTAATTTGTGTTCAATAAAATTCACTTTTATTTCCGATAGTTTTTGAACACATAAGTAGAAAAGTAATGCAGTGTTATTCTACATTATATTATAGTATACTACTATACTGTACTATACTATATATTTTTGTACTCTTTCATATAAAATGTTGAGGAATATATTTGAAATATTTAACCTAATACTTAGAACATTGATTTGAATAAGTTCATAAAATCATAATGCAAATTAGCATGACTTTAATGTTAATAAGAAAAATAGCATTATAATAAATAGTTGCCTTATTTCAAAGGTGTGGAAGTTTCAAGTTATTCCAACACGTGTGTGTGTGTGTGTGTGTGTGTGTGTGTGTGCACGTGTGCACATCCACACATGTGTGTGTGTGTGTGTCTGCATGTGTGTGTTGAATGCTGGGACATGTGTGGGTTTATGTGTGAAAGTTGAAAGTGATCTGGATGGCAACAGTGCCAGAGAATATGGTGCTTTTATACTCTGTTTTCCCAATATTTCTACTTTACTCCTTTTCTATGACAGTAACAGTGCTTTTACCTCTAACCAGAGGTAGAAACCAGAATTTTCCAGACCCCTGGCTATTGAATGAAACTGTGAACCTAGGCATGGCCAGAGAAAAATGACAGTTTTTCCTCCAGGAGTGAAAATGATTTGTCAGTGCAATAGCTTTGCTTATTCTCTTTTTCCTTCAACTGGTGATATTTGTAATATTAACTTAGTTCTCATTCTCCGGAATGCTGAACAGCTATACTTTTATTATTTTCTTAATCTTTTTTTAATATATTTATTTATTTGGTGTAGGTTCTTATTGTACATCTTGGATTCCTAGTGATACTCCTATTTCAGCTTCTCCAGCCCTGGGAGTACAGGGATGTGCCACCATACCCAGTTTCAGTGGCTGGCAGGGAACACACGCGGTAGGTCCTGCGCATGCGGTACCAGGGATCAAACTTAGGTTTTTGAACTTGTGAGGCAGACACTTAGACCACTGAGCTATGTTCCTGACCAAACTGATTAATTTTAATAATGATTCCTGGGTCAAGCTTAAAATTTGGAGAATACAAAATGAGAAATGTTCAGAGTCTTTAAACTTTCAGAGAATCTTATCGATAACATTTCAATACTTGTAGTACAACACTACATCAAAGAAAAGTCTATAAATTTAATTCTCATTCTGATGTTATGCATCCTAGAGTTTTGAATTGCTTGCTACCATGAAATAAAATATGCAGCCGGGTGTAGCGGCGCACGCCTGTAATCCCAGCACTTGGGAGGCTGAGGCAGGAGGATCGCTGTGAGTTTGAGACCAGCCTGGGCTACAAAAGTGAGCTCAAGGCCAGCCTGAAATGTGTAGCAAGACCCTGTCTCAAAAAGCCAAAAAAAAAAAAAAGCTAAGTCATATAGAATATGCATACAACTCACAGTTATTTATTTATTTGTTTGTTTGTTTATTTATTTATTTATTTATTTATTTGTTTATTTATTTATTGAGACAGGGTCTTGCTATGCAGTTCAGGCTGGCCTTGAGCTCACTTTGGTAGCCCAGGCTGGTCTCAAACTCATGATCCTCCTGCCTCAGCCTCCCAGGTGCTGGAATTACAGGCGTGCACCACCCTGCCCAGGTCTTACAACTCACATTTAAAGGAAACTGGTAGTTTAAGATCTATAGGCCCAGATAAGAGATTATGTCTGTCGCATGAGAGCATAGGACAGGAAACTGGCAAAACCAAAGATGATGAAAAGTATTGTACTCATACAGAGATTGTCAGTGGTCTGGGAAGAAAATTGAATGAAATCCACTGACTCAGTTAACTATCTCAGTTTAACAGCAGCAGAACAGACAGTGATGAACATGAAGACGGACAGTTTATTTTGAGAACATCAAAAATTAATGTGTTTTCAATCATTTGTCATCTATGCACAATCTAAACTTAACAGTTATCCGTGTATTTTTGTAACAATTCTTGGTGCTACCTGCTATGGTATGGGGACACAATTCAATAAAGGATACTTAATTAAAACATTATTTTATAATAGCCACCCAAAGAATCATATATAAATAGATTACAGAAATCTGTCCGAACACTAAACAGCAAAGAATCCAGCCACAGGCCTGAATCCTATGGTGATGTTCTGTGAGCCCCATTGAAGACTTAGAGCCCATAACAATGTCTCCTATGAGTCCAGCTGGAGGTCCAGAGTCCGTGACAATAGCTCTTTGGCTCTTGCAAGCCTTTTTCATGGATTTGTGCTAGCAAAGGTCAAGTGGTGGAATCTAGAAAGTTGTGCCTGTGACCAGCCAGAGATGTAGCTCAGTTAAATAAACACTTGACTGTCATGCAGAAAGTCAAGTCTGATCCCCAGAACCAGAGAGAGAGAGAGAGAGAGAGAGAGAGAGAGAGAGAGAGAGAGAGAGAGAGAGAGTCTGTGCCAGCAGGATGAAGGCTCTGTGCTATCAGGCTGAGGAATCTGAAACAGAGCTATGAATTGTTGCTCAAAGTAAAAATCAGAGCACCCCTGAAAAGTTTTACAGCCTTCCTCAGCAGTAGTGAAGCCCAAGCTCCTCCCACTATAATAGCCAAGTTCCCATTAGAAAAGCCAATGTGCCAAGCTCCTCCATGAGACTGAGCTGTGCACCACCTTCCTCTCTCTAGCCAGGAAACAATGCTCAAAGTGAGAATCAAAGCTCTTCAAAGTGGAATCATAGCCATTCCCAGTAGACAAGGTCCCAAGTTCCACCAATGAGGAGAAAAGACAATTCAACATAAAAGCCAGGATGGCTATATCCTCCATGGGAAACAGCTCCCACTAGCTCCCTACAGCCTCTACCAGCTCCCAGCAGTCTCCCTCGTTCTCCAGCTTTGCCCCCTATGCTGCCAACAAGAATCCTCAGGTGGGCCTCCCACACCCAGCACCAAGCTAGTTCAGTTCAGCTGGGTGTAATAAGTTGCCCACCAGGTGTCAATCCAGCACAATCCCCAAAGTGAAAAGAGCATGCTTTAAATTGTGAACTTCTAAATTGCATACATTGCAGTGCATAATTATTACATTCATCATGAGGAGCTGGATTGTGTTTTAACTGTTAACCACTGAACAGTTTTCCCTGTGTATCACTAAAGCCTTATGTTTATTTATACCCTGAATTTCCTAAACATAGCTCAGGGAGATGTTGTTAAACTACTTGATTTTTTTGCTTTTTTCTTCATGGAATGGGGGATCAAATTATCAAACTCAAGACCGTGTATTTGCAGGCAGGCACTTGTGCCCCTAAGCTATCTCCCCAAGACCCTAATTACTTGATTCTGATTTGAAGGAAATACACTTGCATGTGTGTTTATTTGTTTTTATATCAACATTTTTTGCATACTATTTTATTTATGATATTCAACTCACCTTTGATGTTTGTTTGTAATGAAATCTATTAATAAATTCTAAGGATTTTATTTTTGCTATTTTTGCTAATTTTGTTTGTGAAAGATATTGTGCTGCAACCTATAAAAAATCTTGTTATAAGTATATTCAATATTATTTTGGCTGGTCAAATAGTTCAGTGAATTAAAGCTCCAGCAAACAGGCTAAAGGACATGGGTTAAAGCTTTACTTGCCCCACCCCCAGGGCACATGGATGACTGAGAAGGTGTGGTGGCACATGCCTGTAATCCCTGCTCTTGGGAGGCTGTAAGGCAGATCACTAGGAGTCCAATCTAGTAATGAGACCCTGAACACCCTATAGACCATTCCCTAAAATTTTTAAAAATATATTTTTATACTTGTCCATAATTCAATGATATTCTTTTACAGTACAAAAAAAGGCACATTTGAGGGGTTGGGGAGATAGCTCAGTAGAATACGCATTTGCCTGGTAAGTGCAAAGTCCTGAGTTCAATTCCTGGCACTGAAAAAAAAAAAGACACAGTTGGTATCCTGAGACTGAACAAGATGACAAAGGAAAAAACTGCAAAAGAAAAGAATTGCAAAAGAAAAACTCAAAAAGGGAAAATATTAACATATTAGAGAAGAAAAGTCTATATTATGAAATGGAAAGAACAAAAGAATCTCCTGTTTTCAACTATCCACAATTTGGGGATTATAGTTTTGAAAGAGTAAGTAAAATGTAATTGTAATGGTGGTCAGTATTTATAAATAATTTATGGATGGTGTTGGCAGAGTTGTGCAACATCTAACAAGCTACCCTTTAATCAAAAAGCAAGGAAAAAAGTTGCTATAAAATATTTACGCACATTTTGAACCCAAGAACTGGGAACACATTTGTTATTTATTCAAAATAGAAGGTTCTAAAAGTCATTTAAAACTTAGATTAGGTCTAATAGATAAAATAATTCAGAATTATAAAATAGTGAAATACCAGCTGGGCGTGGTGGTGCACACCTATAATCCCAGCATTCGGGAGGCTGAGGCAGGAGGATTGGTGCGAGTTCGAGACCAGCCTGGGCTACCAAAGTGAGCTCAAGGCTGGCCTGAACTGCATAGCGAGACCCTGTCTCAAAAAGACAAAAGAAAAAAAAATAGTGAAATACCAATGAAGACATCATTATTATTTTTTAAAGCTTTTTAAAAACTTTTTTGTTTGTTTATTTATTTTTATTTTTTATGGCCAGCTCAACCTGCCCTGAGGGTAGGGCGGGCACAGCATGTGGCACCTGGGATTGAACTGCGGTCCCTGCAGCCACCTAAGCTTTCCTAAGCAGGCGCTTTAGACCACTGAG
Source organism: Myocastor coypus (assembly GCA_004027025.1). NCBI lineage: Eukaryota > Metazoa > Chordata > Mammalia > Rodentia > Myocastoridae > Myocastor > Myocastor coypus. The sequence continues at coordinate 24,307 of PVJA010000336.1, read as the reverse complement.
CCATCCTGCCGGGCCGAAGACATCATTATTGACATCTTCACCATTACACTTCTGGTAGATATTTCATTCAAATTATACCATGCACAGAAAAAATGAAAGTCCAACATAACAATGTAAAGTATGTTGTTCAAAGAAAGACAATAATGCAAGAAGACTTTGGGAATAAACTGTATACATCACATGCCTTATAATGTATCATACAAGGAAAAGTTGAATAAATTTGATGAAATTATCATTTGTATATTTTCTTTTATATTATCCTTTAAAATTGATAAGGGAAAGTTTGCTTATCCTTTAAATAATTGGGCTGGTAATGGGCTACTGCTTAAATTTTAAAAGCAATTATTAGTACAGTAGTATAGTACATCATAGGTAGTGGGATTTCGAGGCCATGACTTGAGTAAAAATCAGTTCATTAGGTTGTGTTAATAAAACATTGTAAGGATAATGTTATGAAAGTTTAAGTTAAATAAGTTAATATATGAATTTATTTTGAGCATGGATGCTTTTCCTTATTGTTTGCTTAACTGTTCTTATTAGAATAAATTGTGAATTGTTTATTTTTTTCTTTTTTATCTTAAAGAAATAACACAATAAAACACAATACAGAATTTCAAAGCAAGATGATAGGAAATTATAGTGCATATTGTTATCTTCAATGTAGTTGCTCATATTTTAAGATACAGGCAAGGAAAACTGACCATACAACATAGGCACTGACTACTCTGTTCCATATTCTAATAGAGATTAGTGGTACAATTATCTTAGCTAGCATGTGTATACATACATGTTTTTCCCCTCCCTCTTTTCTCTTTGCCTCTCCCCCAGTTGCTCTTTTCTTTGAGCATTTTCTTTTTCTTTCCTATATGTACTGTACATTTTGGATCTTATTTACTCTTTCAATCTCTTACACTAAGGAGACAATATGATGTTTACACATATGATCCTGATTTATTTTACTTATGAGTATGATCACCAGTTATGTCCATTTACTTATAAAAGTCTTGATTTATCTTTCTTTATAACTCAATACTTTGATTGGGAAATTGTCATTTTTGTACAACACATAAATATTACCTCTAAATTTTTAACTGTGGAAACAAAAGCGTTTAATAGCTAATACGCACATAAAGGTCTATGTGTTTATGTTGGTAAGGGTAGGGCAGTATAAGTTGAAAGTAAGTCATTTAAAATTCATTATGAAATAAAAATTACAAATGAAATGTACCGTTTTACTATCTGGGGGTTTATTGTAAAAGCCTACTTCTGCTTTACTGCATAAGAATATTTACTATGAAATCTATTGCTTATTTCTTTTCTTGTATATAGCAATAAGGTTACTGTTAAACAAACAAACAAGCAAACAAAAACTGTCCTACCCCTGGGAAGAAAATTGCTTTTGGGAAAAAGTGATTATATATGAATCTTTATATCTATAATGAACTTCATACACATAAAAATCATAAAATGGTTTTTGTGAAATTGCTTAGGTAATCCTCATCATATACATCTATGTATGCACTATTGATGATTTAGTCATTGTTTATTCTAAAAATTTAGCTTTCTATAACACATAATCCCAGGATGATAATTAGATTTATATTCTTTAAAACAGTGCTATATTATGTGCATTAGAAATACACTATGTGAAAAAGTTTAATGATTCTGAGCATTTTCCATCTTGTATGCAATGCAGTTTGGTAGTTTTTCCCTTGTAAATTTTATGAATATAAAACTTCTATCATAAGTACATGACAAACAGTTTCATGAATCAGCAAGTCATTTTACCTAATGAAAGCAAAAATTTATTTCTTGCCTTGCTACTCTAAACTGAATGTTTCATTGAAGTAAAATACTAATATATTTCTATGATTATGTTTCATATTATGTTAGATATTTGAAATTTATTTTTAAGATATATTTATTTCTAAGAAAACTGCTAGTTGTAATCTAAAGTTCTAAACTGCATCTTGTGTTAAAGGTTAAAATATAATTTAAAAATTTAAGTTTATAAGCATTATATAATCATTCAATATATTATAAATTTCTAAGAACACATAGAAAAGATATGATCATGGCTTCAGCCCAGCATTCAAGTTCTATAAAGGTACTATCATATGAAAGGGTCATTAACAATTAGTTCTTATATGAGAAAAGTATTACAATTATCTGTACTTGCCAGTAGTGCAAAGATGATGCAATCTTTAGATTACCTACATTAAATATTTACAATCTCAAAAAGATGAAGTAGATAAATCAATGTTGAGGAGTCATTGAATTGTAAATGAGAAATCATGACCAAACACAAAAATTATGATCTGCCACACGAACTACAGATTATTAGAAAGTCTTGCTATATATTTTGCATATGCTTTGATGGAAGAACTTTGTAAATTCCATTTTGAAAGCTTTTCATTGTTCTTAATGGAATTTTAGTTGCAGTCTTCTTACACTGCTTTATCTCATTGTATGGTGATAAACTTGCAGAAAAAGTGCTAAGGCTGGAACATGGTCTAGTTTGTCCCCCAGAGATTCCTATATTGCAGGGGTGATCTCAACTTTGGTGACATATAGACATTGAAAGTTTTGGCTTGTGGAAAAATACTTAGGTCCTTGGACACCTTATTTTCAGAAGAGAGTAGTTTTGTTCTCCTGGTACCTGGTTGGTTCCCACCATTGTATGATATTGTGACTGTAATAAGGGAGCCTCACCTCAGAACCTCTCTGATGTCCTGTCTGGCACTGTCTCCTCACATGACCCCATTTTCCATGTTGCGATATAGCCTGAGGCCTACATGTTAGACAGCAAGATTCGCATGTGCCCTTCTTATTATTACTTTTCTGTTTTCTCTTTATTTTATGAGATAAAATGTGATTTCATAATCAAATAAGAGAATAACAGTAGTTATTACACAGCATATTATTTTGAACTTACTCAGTATAAGAGTTGCACAGCATACATGTAATGAAAAAGGTTCTTGCAAAAAGGAAACTAGCCATCCTCTTGAATCAAAGAAATGGTGAGGCAAGACAATATTTTTTTCTTATAAAACACTCAACCTCTAGTTCCTTGTGGTAGCAACAGAAAACAGTCCAAAACTGAAGATATTTCCTGTTTGTGTGCATAACGTATATCTTCTAATTATTTAAATGCCATGAAAGACTGTAGACTGCGGCAACCAACAGATAAAACTATGTAATTCATACATTACCGACCTTCTTGCATAACTTTATGCATGCTTCCAAGTGATGGTGATTACTGAGTGTACATAGTAATGATTATTCACTTTAGACTCTCAGAAAAAATGTTAAAACAGTTTCAATGACAAATGAAAAAATGTTGACTTTTGTGCATACAAATTGAACATCCTTTTATGAAAACAAAAAGTTTATAATCCATTTTTTTGACAGAATTTATTTTAACAAGCAAGTAAAATCACTCACTCTATCCAAAGATAGATTTATCATTTAACTGCAAATACAATATAATAGCTTGGAATACTTGAGAAAGAACAGTCTCTGTGATCATGGCAATATTAGAAAATAATTGACCACATGAATTAAACCATTTGTTCAAGTTTTATTTATAACCACTATTGGATTCTGAAATAATATTTAATTTGCATTACTGTATAATCAATGTCTAATTAAGTAGGGATGATAATTTTTCATTTAGATTATTGAGTGCTTTGCATTTTCCAAGCATTGCCATGAACAAATGCAGAAAATCAGAACCGAGACAACACATAGTTCTTGTGTTTCAAGCTTGTGAGTTTTACATTCCCTATTAATTTGGGATATTTTAGTAATTCATAATTCTTGAATTATTGATATGGCTTAAATCTTCCAATTAGCTATTTGTTTTCCATTCGTCCATTCTATTTTTTGCACATTTCTTGCTCTGCATGAGTGAGTTGTTGCTGACGATGACAATTTAGCTGTGCTTCTTTATTTTAGTTCTAACCTATTGTGGTTGAGTTTTCAAAATACATCTTTAGTTATCACTATTTACTATCAAGACGTTTATCCCGTTCAGTCTCGCTCTTTTACCTGTATTTGCCAACTCTGCTGATTCTGGATACCATGGCAGGATGCCAAAATACAAAGGAAAGCCTTTATTTTTATTTTTGTGGAACCAGGAATTGAACTCAGGCCCTTGCACTTACCAGGTAAGTGCTTATTCTACTAAGTTATCTCCCCAGTTCCACAAAAGAAGCCTTTAATATAACAAGAAAGGAAAAAAATCTACACTTAAAAACAAAACTAGCATACTTGAAATGGAAGAAGGCACAGACATGTTCTCAGCTCAGATATGTCATACCCACTGTATGAAAGGAAGGCAATAAGCATAACTTATAGAGCAACAAGCTGAATGGTTCTCCTCTGTGGATTTGTGTGCTTCATTGATTCACTACATTTTGCTTATATAGCATAGGTTCAAATATATAATAAGGGTTTTAAGATAGCAATATAAAACTTCTAAGAATATGAAAATGTTATGAAAACTGCCATCTATTGACTTCAATGAGCAAGCTACAAACTCTCAGAAGCTTATTGGTCCTCTCTTTGCATATCTATAAGCTAGTAGAAAGTCATGTGACCTGACTAGCATACGAAGCTGAAGTTAGATAAGAAGTGAAAATGATATACGAACTATAAAGTTTACTTCATAAAGAGTTATCACATCTGTGAAATGGATACGTACTTTGATTAAGATAACCACTTTTGCTATAAGTAAGGGGCTCTACAGTCTCATGCACTGACTTTCTGTCTCCTCAGAATGAAAGCAGAGTGAAACTAGAGAAAAGATGGATTAAAATCCGGAGGAAAATCACTGTTTCTCTGAGACTAAGAATCAAGATGCGTGGTTGACCACCTAATGAAGACAAAGAGAAAAAGGGCTCAGAAATCAAGAAAGATCATATAAACAAACTATAAATTACAGAGAAAGTGGAGAGACTAAGACAATGCAAGGAAAAGAACAAGGCAATTTGGAATGCTAATACTGGATCCCAGGGTGTGGAGTACTGTCTCCCTAAACAGAAGGTAGACCCAAGGAAGGTGGGAAGTGGCAGGAAGAAACAATGGTCTATCAATGATAGCCTCGAGACAAACCCAGCTTTGTATGCTGTCAATAGAGTGTGGGCTTTTATTTTCAAAGTGACTCCTTCTACATGGAAAGTTAGCTTTGGAGAACAAATGCACTGCGGTGCCCACCATATGTTGCAGTGATATAATCAGGAACCATTTTGAGAGAGGCTTTAAGAATGAACTACTCTGGAAATCAGAAGTCAAGGAACAATAACACCTAAGGGTTACCAACTGTAGTGACTGTGTGAGAGATGGCCACAAGAGAGTCACAGAAGGGAGGAAGGCTAGTCGTGGGCCCTCTGAGAAACTTAAGCAGTGACAAGCTCAGTCCATAGAGGACATGATGGTCCTAAGAAGTATTCAGATTATATAGTTCTACCACAAAGTTGTACCAGAACTTTAGGGAAGATTTAAGGTCAGTGTTTTTCAAACTCAAGCACTGAAAGGGAACTAATGCCTGGAATCTAACATTGCCTTGGTGCTAAAGCTAGACAAGGAGTTATGAAAACAAACAAACAAACACAACCAATAAAAATACCCAGAGATCCAGGTGTGGTAGCGCATGCCTGTAATCTCAGCACTCAGGAGGCTGAGGTAGGAGGATCAGTGCGACTTCAAGACCAGCCTGGGCTCAAGGCCAGCCTGAACTGCATAGCGAGACACTGTCTCAAAGAGACAAAAAAAAAAAAATACCCAGAGGCCAATATCCTTAATGAATATGATACAAAAATCAAGATACTGGTATATACTATGCAGCAGTTAATTACAAAGATCATATATGAAGCTCAGTAAGTACATGCAATATATCACATGAAGAGAAGCAAGGACAAAAATCACACGATGCCAAAAAAAGTCTAACATCTATTGTTAAAAAAGTTTAACATCTATTCATGATTAAGAAGAAAAACTTAAAAAGGCTGGTAGTACCATATCTCAATTGATAAAAACCATCTTTGATAAATTCCCTGTCAACAAACATCATATTAAATGGGGAAAAACTGCAACCATTTCCTCTAAAACCAGGAACAGAACAAAAGTGTCAGCTCTCTTGATTGTTGTTAGCTATAGTACTTGAAAATGTAGTCAGAACAATCAGGTAAGAGAAACAAATAAATGGATATATATGAGAAGGCAAAAAACCAAACTATGGGCCAGCAAGATGTCTCAGCAGTCTAAAGCGCCCGCTTAGGCAAGCTTAGGCAACCACAGGGACCGTGGTTTGACCCTGGGCACCACATGCTGTGTCAGCCCTACCCCCAGTGCAGGCTGAGCCAGCTATAATAAAGAAAAAACTCAAACTATGTTTAATACAGATAGTGTGATCCTTTACATGGCACACAAAAAATACCCACCAGCAATAGACTTTCAGAAGTAACAAATTTTTGAATTAACAGGATATAAAATTAATACAAAAATTAATAACACTACTGGACACCAATAATGAATGGATAATGAAATGAGAAAATATGTTCCCCTCTGAATATCTTCATAGTACTTAAATTCTTAGGAATTACTCAACTAGCATAATGAAAGAACTCTGTAATAAGAAGTATAATGATCTGGAAAAAAGAGAAGAGAAATTATCAGAAGTGTAATGGTACTCTTTTTTCATGGATAGGTGAAACAAATATTGTCAAGATGAGTATTGTACTTCCATTCAAAGTACCAACATCATTCTTCAGAGAACAATACAAAGTAATTCTAAAATTTATATAGGGATCAGAAAAGTTCCACAATAGTAAAAGCAGTCCTCAACAAAAAGACAAAGCGAGAGGCCTCATACTCCTGGACTTGAAGTTCTATTAAGTGATAAAATTAGTATGGACCTTGCACAAAATGGATATATTTCTCAATGGAATATAATTAAAAATGTAAAATCTGGGTATGGTGGTGCATGCCTGTAATCCCAGCACTTGGGAGGCTGAGGCAGGAGGAATAGTGCAAGTTCGAGACCAGCCTGGGCTACAAAAGTGAGTTCAAGGCTAGCCTGAAATGCATAGCAGGACCCTGTCTGCAAAAGACAAAAAAAAAAAAAAAAAAAGTACACAAAACCTGCAGGTATCTTCAGTCATCTTACCTTTGACAAAAGGCCAAAAATTTAACTTGGAGAAAAGATAGCTTCATAACAAATAATGCTGGGTAAAGAGGTTGCTCACATATGGAACAAAGAAAAAAGACCTGTGTCTCTTAACCTGTGCTGGTCAAAATGGATCACAGAACTGCATGAAAAACAAAACAAACAAACAAACAAACAAACAAAAAACCCAGAAATTCTGAATTTTCTGGAAGGTTAAACAGCTAGCTTAACAAACAAATACATAGACAAGGGCTCTGAACACAGCAAAAGGAAGTTATATTCAATTGAAATGTTTTTTTTTTTTTTTTTTTTTTTCACAGCAAAAGAAGTGACAAAGACAATATAAAGACTGAGTTCGACGTTTTACAGTTTACTTCTTAGATTGAGAAATAAAATCTACAGCATCAAAATTACTTAGACTTCCCAAATAAAAGCCCTAATAAATACAGAAAATTTGAAATGAGTATTTCTCAAGAGAATAACAGGGTAATAAGTCTCAAGGAAGTGTTCAATGTCTTTGGGTATTAAACAAATGCAAATCAAACCAAATCAATGAGCCCATTTTACTCTAGAAAGAACTCAAAACACAACAAATGATGAAGTTGAGAATGGAGAACTTCTGTGTTACTGAAGAATGTTAGTAAACCATTATGGAAATCAGTATGGAGAATATTCAAATGCTAAAAATGGAATCTTCACTCTACCCTCTTCTCCTTGTTGGTTTGTTTTTGAGACAGTTAAAGGCATCATAATTCTTTACTACATGCAGAGGCATGTGTATCTTGGTAATTGCTTATATTCTAACCAGGAGATGAACTGCTAAAGATGCTGTGGTATAGATACAAAATAAATTACTTATTAGCCATAAGGAAGGACAAATTCCCATCATTTATAGGAAAAAAGATCCACCTGTATCCATAAAGCTATTTTAAATGAAGTAGACACAAAAGGTTAAATATTGTATAATCTATATGATATTAAAATTCCAAAGTACAAATAATGTAAAGTTTAAAGATAAAAAATACAGATTAGAGAAAAGGCTGACAGAGTTGAGAAGTTGGGAAGGAGATGTAGGAATGGAGGAGAATGGCAGTTAAGAATGATCAAATGTAATACGCCTATGCCAGTCACCCCAAGATGAATCTACTGCACTTACGATGTGTCACAAACACAAACTATTAAAATGTTTTTCTTAAAAGAAAACAAAAAGAAACTGTTAAGTTTAGAGTAGGTGTTTTACTGAAACACTTGTAAAATATATAACAGAACTTCTTTACCTGATGTTTAGATCACATGTCCTAAATTATAAGTTGGAAATTGCCCACCAGTATACTATGATACTTTTTACACAGTTCCTTAGGAGCTGTAAACCAAAATGACTCTTACAAGCAATCAGTACTTCAGCAGTAAAACATTCCATACAGAAGCATTTTTCATTTTTTGTACAGCTTTATTTACTGCTCTAAGGAATTTCAATTGGTATGTTTTAGTACAAGAATATAATTCATACTTAAAACTTACTTGTGATTAAAGAGAATTGAGACAATGAAATTATACTGATCATGATTTATTCCGATGCTGTAGAAGAAAGTTCTTTCCCAGCTCTATACTTGACTTTTTCTTATTCAGTGAGATTTATTGATCAAATACATGATAAAAGTATTTCAAAAGAAACATAAAAATACTGAAGAAAAATTTGAGTAATTTTTAAAGTCATTCTCATTTCCCTAATGTTTTGCTTCGGAGGAGAAATCTCATTTTGAAAAGATCCATGTGAAATATTCTGGATGACATGGTAAGGTTGTTTTCGCTGTGTTTAAGGTGGAAAAAATGACATGTACACTTTACAATAGGGAAAATGCAAACCACAAAGGCAGTTCTGATTAATATAAAAAGGTTGATTCTCAAAGGTCCACCATGTGAAGTAAATATAAACCTAGCACAGGACAATTAGGTGTTAGCTTCCAACTTGCAGTCTAATTACAAAAATGTCATTCGCCTCTGTCAGAATCTATATTTGGGCCTTTGCCTCTCTGCTTAGTCACTGCAGGGAGCCGTCTGTATCACCATTACCTTCCTTAATGAGCGCCTTCTTTATGTGCACCCACCACCCGTAGCTTGGCTTCCTGTTATGCTTTCCTGCTTACTAGGAAGCTACATCTGATGCTGCTGTTTCTATCAGAAGATACTCTGAAATGCTAACTTCTAGTCAATAAAGAGGCCAAAATTGGATCCAGACTTCAGAATTCCTCCAAGTTATATTTTATATAAGTTTATTGCTATTGAAAATTTACCCTTTTACAGAATATAATAACCTAGAATACATTTTTGCAGCCAGGATGCTGGAAACACATGAAATGCTTTACTCACGTGAATTGAATGGATCTTCATAGCTAGCATTGTTCTTTGATTCTCACTCTAGGCTAGCATGCCAAAGGTCTTTGAATGTGAATACATGTGTTTATATATGACAAAACAGACAATTCATGATCTAAAGAGAACCTTTCCAAAAGGCACAACAAGCTACAAATGCAGTTGCAATTGTTATGTCTGTCTGTCTGTCTGTCTGTCTGTCTATCTATCTATCTATCTATCTATCTATCATCCATTTGCTGTTGATTGATCAATTGATCTACTACTTGTGTATCTGTTAAGATATAGTTTATACATTAGAAAACAAAGGTCAAATTCTGGTGAGTAAAGTATGTGTTACATGTCTTTATTACTTAACTATTTCAACTCATTTATTTTGTGGTGAAGCAACACATTCATATACTTTCACCTATATATTGAAAAGAAGGCCTCTCTCCGAGTCTGCTCCTAAAGGAGTAAGAACTAAAAGAACAGAAGGAAAAAAAATGGAAACAGAGCTTTTACAAACAAAGAGGAGATGAGGGGCTAATGGAAGGGAAGTCGAATGTGAAAAAAGGAGCATAATGTGTCGTGCACTCCAATGAATTCCCTAAGATGAATGCTAATACTTATATCTAAAATGTACCAATGAAAAAGAGCAGCACTTATATCACTGAGCTATATCCTTGGCCCATAAGAAATACATTTTAAAGAATTATTTTATTTTATTTTATTTTTTTCTTGTTTCAGAACTTTTGTTTATTTATTTATTTTTATGGCCGGCTCAGCCTTCCCTGAGGGCAGGGCTGGGGCAGCATGTGGTGTGGGGAATCAAAGCGCGGTTCCTGCAGCCCCCTAGGCTTTCCTAAGCAGGCACTTTAGACCACTGAGTCATCCTGCCTGGCCCCCAGAAATGCATTTTAGATATATTAAACTCCAAATTTTTGTTCATGTGTTTTAGTGTGTTAGTCTGGGTGTGTGCATGCAAGAATGTTTGTGCCTATGAATGTGTATGTTTTGTAATGGGGGAAATTGAACCTGGAACCTTCCAAAAACAAGACAACTGCTCTGCCACTCAGATTTATCTCAAGACTTCTGTGTTTAATTCTATTAATCCTATTGCTCAAATTTTTATTTATGGTGTAGTCTTCAGACTAAGTGTAATGAAATATTCTCAATGTATCTTCTTACTGTCTAACCATGACTGTAGTAAAAGATAATATGAAACATGTGTGAAATGAGAAAGAAAACTAGAGATGAAGTGCAAAAAAAGACAAGTGGCAGAAAGACAGAGGGCAGAGCAGAGTGATTCAAATGAGAATAGGATATGAACTTCTAATGTCTTTATTCCATGAGCTAAATAAAAGTTTTCAAATTCTGTTAACCAATGATGTCATAACTTTTTTATTTATAAAGTTCAAGGGGGACAAATGACATTATTTAATGATATAATTAAGTGAGAAAAAGGAACAATAAACCAAATGTTTGTACAGTGTGTGTTAATTAAGAATCTTGGCAATGTAGATTTTGTTCTTTACATATGTTTTAATAACTGAAAAACAAACATTTTTAAAGCTAGAAAATAGTGGTATTATTTTACTTAATATGTCCTTACATTGAATATTTAATGCTTATAAATTAAACATTGGATTAATATTAAATAAGCATTAAGTATTTAAGAATGCTGAGTTTCATGGAAAATTCAGTTGAAAGACTTCATCAACTTTAGAACCTTGAAAATTAATTAACCCTGTTGGGCTTTGATTTTAAATAATATAGGTTAATCATTAGTATGAATGAACTGATAAAATAGAAAATAGCATATTAAAAATATGTAGAAATCTAGAACCTGATGTAAGCTATTATAGCCTACCTGAATTCTTTGTTTATACTAACATACATTGCTCATAAAGACTCATTTTATTACTTAAAGAAATAATTATGTGCTAGAAAATTGATTTTGGAAAGAGTCACAATGTAAAATGTTGGTGGAATTATAAATCTACTAAAACCTAAAAATGGCAATTCTATTTGACAATAGCTAAGGTACATTTGTCAATGATATGGATTTTTTTTTTGTTAAAATTTTTATTTATTTATTTATATTAGGGAAGGTTTTATAGGGTGTCCAGAGTCTCACTAGTAGATTCGACTCATAGTAATTCGCCTGTTTACAGACTCCTAAGATCAGGGATTACCGTTGTGTGCCACCGTGTTGAATCTCAACTACCATCTGAGCACACCCCAGGGACGGGGCCAGCACGGCAGGCCAGTAGTTCGCACCCCC
>PVJA010000336.1:0-10000 GCA_004027025.1 Myocastor coypus | reverse complement strand
CTGATGGGTGAAGTTCCACTCATGTGTTGTGCCCTTTTGCTGGGTCGAGTTTCTAGCAGGCCTCCGGCAGTCTCACTCACATGCTAGCCTTGTTGTTGAGTAGAATGAGTTTCTGGTGGGCCCAGGGTGGTGTCAATCACATGCCAAGCCTGTTACTGGGTGGAATCAAGAATATCTATTTTCTGATAGGGTCTTCAATCTCTTTATTTCAGAGTGCTGTAGAAAAAAATTTTTTTTTCCCTTGGATATATTGATGTCTAGGTATTTTAGTTTTGGGAATGTTTTTGTGAAGGATATTTGTAAAAGCGCCCAGTTGTGGTTCCCTTACCCCGTACCACTTCCTATGTTCTCAGGTGCACCAACCTAAACTGTACTGCAGAGATTTAACCTCGACTTTCTACACCCAGTGGTTTACTCATAAACCTTTATTTTAGCTTGCTTCAAGGACTCTATATTTTGTGCCCAGAACACCCTGACCCAGCTAGAGACACTTGATGATTCCGCTTCCCCATTCTGGGATCTCTATATATTACCAGCCTCTTTAGCCATCGCTGCTGTTCAGGTCCACTGAGTAACCCGGCTCATTCTAGTTACTGCTGATAAATCGCTCCTTTTGTGCCAGCTAACTTGAGTGTGGTCTTGTGTTTTTGAGCTTGCTTTCTTCCAACAATTTTCCTGTCAATATGATTTTCCTAACTTTTCTGTCAGTGTTTATGTTTTTTTGTGTGCTGGAATGCTGTTGATTTTGAATATTGACTTTGCATCCAACTATACTACTGAACTTCTTTATTAAATCTAGGAGTCTTTTGTGGAGATTTTTAAAGTATTCTATACCAAGCAGTTATTTACTCATAAATAATAATGTAACTTCTTCTTTTCCTATCTTTATTCCTTTTATTTCTCTCTTTTGTTTAATTTTTTTTTTCCAGGACTGGGGTTCAAACTCATGATCTTCTACTTGCCAGGCAGGCATTTGTGCCACAGAGCTATCTTCTCAGCCCCAGGCTAATGATTCTTGCTACTGTTTCCAGAACTATACTGAATAGAAGTGGTGATAGTGGACATCAATTTTTGTACTTGATTTTAGAGTGAAAAATTAAAATTTCTGTACTTTTTGTATTTTTACAATTTTGTACAAATAGTATGATATTTGCTAGTGATTTTTCACAGGTGTCTTTTGTTAGATTTAGATAAGCACCATTTATTCTAATTTTCAGTAGTTACTTTGTCATGAATACAAGTTAGACTTTTTCAATTTTTTTTTTTTGCATCTATTGAGATGATTCCATGAATTTTATCTTGTGCTTTGTTTATATGATATATTACATGTCTTGTTTGCATATGTTGAATCACCTCTTCATTTCTTGGACGAACCCTACTCATTCATGGTGTATAGTCTTCTTGATGATTTTCTGCATTCTGTTTGGTAATATTTCATTGAGAATTGTTGAATCTATGTTCATTAGGGAGATTGTTCTGTAGCTCTGCTTTTATTTAAATTTTTCTTGTTTATGTTATCAAAATAATATTTGCCTCCAGGATGGAGTTAAGGAGAGTTGCTTCCCTTGCAATTTCATTAGAGTGCTTGAAGAGTATTGGAATTATTGTTTTTCCAAATTTCTTACAAAGTTCAGCCATGAACCCATAGAAATATGGGTTGCAAGCCGGGCGTGGTGGCTCATGCCTGTAATCCCAGCACTCGAGAGGCTGAGGCAGGAGGATCGGTGCGAGTTCGAGACCAGCCTGGGCTACAAAAGTGAGCTCAAGGCCAGCCTCAACTGCGTAGCCAGACCCTGTCTCAAAAAGACAAAAAAAAAAAAAAAAAAAAAAAAAGGAATATGGGTTGCTACTTTTATGGTCATTTTCACTGATGGGACTTTTCAATTCTCATTAACTGATATTGTGTCATTCAAAATTTTTATAGCTTCTTGATTGGGCTTTGGTAATTCCTGTTTGTATGAATCTGTCCATTCCCGTTGTGTTTTCCATCATAGGTATCTAAAGATTTTTGATGTAGGCATTAATGATTTTCTGATTTGCCATATGTATTGTAGCTGTTTCATCCTTTTCATTCCTTACTGCATGAATGAATTTGAGTTTTTTTTTTTTTTCTTTTATGATAAGGTTGGTTAGGAGTTTATCAACTTATCCTTTCAAAAAGTCAACTCTTTGATTCATTAATTATTTTTATTGTTTTCTTTGCCTCTATTGCATTCATTTCTTCTCCGATCTTTATCATTTATCTTCTGCTTTGAGTTTTGGACTCAACAGGCTCTTTTTTAAAAAAAAAAATTGAAATGTAGCATTAATTTGTTTACTTATGCTTATTCTGTATTATTGATGAGAGAATTCACCACCATAATTTTACCTCTCAATACTGCTTTCATTGCATCCCACAGGTTCCAGTAAGTTGTATGTGAATTTTAATTTTATTGCAACTATTGCTTAATTTCTTTAATTGCTTCTATGTACCATTGGTTGTTCAGGAGAATATTACTTAATTTCCATGTGTTTATGGAGTTTTTCCAGTTTGTTTTCTGATTATTTTTCAATTATATTGCACTATGGTCAGATAATATATATAAGATAATTTCAATTGATTTGTATTTACTTAAGCATGCTGTATGGGCTAGATATACATATGTACTAAGTCCATTTGTTTGTAAGTTTGTTACTGTTCTGTTGTTTCTTTGTTGATTCTCTCTAGTTAATCTGTCTCTTTGTAACAATGGGGTCTTGAGGTCCCCCATTACAATTATGTTATTGTATATTTGATTATTCATGTCTTTTCATTTTTGTCTTACATAGTTATATTTTCTCTTGAGACAGCAAGAGAGATTGCTGTCTCTTCCACTGGATTTGTATTCCACTAACAATTAGTTACTGACTTTCTCTATTTAATGTGATCATTCTTGGTTTGATGTTTACATAGTCCATAAACAGAATAACTACATTTGCTTTTCTTCTGGGTTCTTTTTTCATGGAGTACTGCTTTCCTTCCTCTGACTTCTAACCCGTGAATTTCTTGTCAAGTTAAATGTATTTTTGTATAAAGTTTACTGTTGGATCTCATTTGATTCACTCTCCCAGTCTGCTTCATTTCATTGGTAAGTTGATATCATTTACTTTTGTGCTAATAAATGATTATGTATTCTTTGCCATGCTATTTTTCTGCTATTGGCTACTTACTTTTCCCTTCCATTTAATTACTTGCCCTACTCAGTAGTGTTTTTTTTTTATTTTTATTTTTTTTTAATTGTTGTTCATGAAATTGTAGACACTTTGTCTCTCTCTAGAATATCTTTTTATATCCTTTGTAATGTTGGGTAAGTGGACAAGACAACCTCCAATCAGCCAGGAAAAGGATAACCAATCAGACATACAAGGAAAAATAAAAGTGCAAAATTCCTCTGATACGTACAGCATAAATGGATCAGGAAATAGTATCTGGGTATGATGAATATCAACACAAAATAGTTTTAAAAAGCATTCCCTGCATCATAGCTGATATAGTTTATCTACCTTATATCAGACACAAATTGTCCTTATATTAAAATTATAGATGTAAAATTAAGAAATTTTTTGCCATTTGAGTTATGTAGCACTTTATACTTACAGTTTTATTTCTCACATCTAGATCAGGAATTATCTCGGTGTGTGCTTTCACCTGGTGCTTTATCAGGGACAAAGAGACACTTTTCCATACTGCATTAAGCTTAAAACATGACTTTTATTATTATTTATGCAGAGCACACCATGCATTTAGAATTGAAGGCTACCTATCAAGTATGATTTAGAAACCTGACAGTGTCTGATGATGCTGCTAAGTATCTTCTCTCATCGTCTTGTAGTAAACCTTGGAATTACCCATTAGAGTATTCTTTGGGTGAAAGCACTCCATTAATAAACTTTCTGTAAGAAGGTACATCTTAACTTCATAGCCCTTCTTTGCATGTCACACACTGCTTTGTCTCCTTGTGTCATAAATAAAACAATGACCCCAAGTAATGTCTATATTAAAATCCCCAAAACCTGAGATTACATTATGTTTGCATGTCAAGGAAGAATTAATGTAGCAAATGGAGTTAGGCAATGGAAACATCTTTAAATATAACAACATCTTAGGCCCTGATTATCTCACTTTAAGCATAAAATAGTGGAAACTGTTGCTTGTAAATTGCATATTCTATACATTTTCTTGTTAAAATAAGATATTTTATGCTAAAAGTATTTCTGCACACTCACTTGCTATCTATAGGCCAAGATCTTTATGTTATTTTCTTGTCTATACTACCTTATTATTTCCAAATATATATAGATATATAGATATATATATATGTATATATAGATATATATTTATCTTTAAAATTATGACTTATCATTAATTCTAGATATCATTCAGTGATATTTTAATTTCTAAAAGTGGCTCCACTCTTCCACATAATCTCTCATACTTATTTTTATTTTCCAATCTCACAGTGCAATTATAACATTATTTTTGTCTTATGCAGACTAAAATTTACAACTATTTTCTAAGAATTTGTGCTAAATTTAGTGGTAGTATATTCTTTTCTTTTTCTTATTACTATAACTACTGTTTACTTTAGCGGAAAAAATGATGGCGCTCTCTTTTGTTACATTTTCTATGTATTTACATAAATTTGCTCTCTGACTGCTCAAAATGATCTGCCAAGTATATTTTAATAATTTTTGTGCATTTTTGCACGCCAGAGCTCTCATGATCTTGAGCCTGCTCTCCAGGTACCCCATGACTGCTCATGGTGGCTCTCCTGCTGCTTCAGAATAATGGGATTTCTGGAGTTTCCTCTACTCTCACTTTCATAGAATTTCCTATTTTTCATGACCGAAGTGTTTCTTTTTTATCTTAGCAAGCACAAAAGCTTCTTAAGGAATTAGAAGTAATAGATATCGCAAATACTGGAAAATATACTGAGTCTTCATTATTTGAATGGCAGTTTAGCAGATAAACATTTCAAACTGAAAATCACTTTCACTAAAATTGTTTAAGGGTGAAGCCCAGTGATAGAGCATTTACCTATCAAATGTAAGCTCCTAGGTACAATAAAAAGAATGTTTGATGGGTTTAAATATAAAGTGTTCTCAAAAAATCTGTCATGTGCTCAGAAATGAGGTTTTTGGGAAGTGACTGGACCATGGCAACGCATACTGTGCAGCAGATATTAGAAGAGGTCAAGGCGAAAGCCATGGACCAATGAAGACTGATATGGAGTGATGCGTTCTCATCCCCAACTCCTCTCCAAGCTCCTTGGCTCCCTTGGCTTCAACAGTTTTCCTTGATCATTCCATTCTTCCATGTCGTTTCTGCCTTGGAGCCAGCAAACAATGGACTAAATATTCTGAAAGCACAGCCAAATAAATCTTTCCTTCTTTAAATTGTGCGTATCAGGTACAACATTTTGTGTCAGAAATGGTAAAGTGACTAATGTAGATGCATCCAAATAGTATAATATGAAGCTCGTTAGAACCCAAATCAGTAAGCTACAATTTTTATTGTATGATTTCAACTGTAATCATTTGCAGTGTCATTTTATACTACTTTATTTGTATAGTGATATATATTTATATGAAGACCATCACTACGAGTCTGCAGCTGATGTTGGAAGGAACACTTAGCTATGAGTAAGAAATGAGGTATGGAAGGTAGAAGTGAAAGGAAGACTTGCTTTTCTCTTTAATGTCCTGTGTATTATCTTTCTTTATAATATGTGAATGAATGGGTTACTTCATGTTTCAGTAAAGAACATTTTGGTAAAAGGGGGAAAATATAATATGCAAATTACTATAATATGGAAACAATAACATAAAACTAAGGGTCAGTGGATTGTAATGTGACAAATATCTAGCCAGTTGTAGATAGCTTTGAGTATAAGAGAGTAACATAAGTAAAAAACTCCAAGTCCAATCTAGCAGACCTAAAGCAAAAAAACCTACAGTACAGAGAACAGCTTTGTGATCCACTGATCTTCACTCAGTAAGTCTTGTTTTTTACATTATGACCTCTCAACTTGCGAGATAACACATTCAAACCATTTTAAGCAGCTATGGTTGCAGTAAATATTTACAACAGTGGTAGGAAACTAGTACACTTAGAATAAGCTTGAAAAAATTTTGAGGAGGTAGTTTAAGATCTAAGCAACGCCGCAGTTGTATAAGGGAGTCGATGAGATTGATAGAAATCAGAGAAAAAGTCCAAGATAGACATAGATGTGGGCAAAGCAGAGTGGGTATTAGGATGGGTCTTGGTAACTATTTCATATTGTAGTTCTTGGCAGCTATACAATGACAAAAGCAAAGCTGTTCTAAAAGGGTTAGTAGTACTGAATGAATTGGAAAGATAGTTGAACAGAATTATATCTACAAGGCAACAATGTAGAGAACTTAAGTACTCATAGACTTATTACACAGAAGTACAGATATACACACCTATACATTCTGGGGTTTTGAGGTTTTTATTGTTTCTTTGTTTTTAAGATAGTATCTTGCTCAGTAGTTTAGTCTGGCATTGAACTTGCTATAGACCCCAGGCTGGCCTCTAACTCACAGAAATCCTTCTGCCTCACCCTCCAGAGCACCAGAATTAAAGACATATATCCAATTCTAGATGGAAGTTTTTTTTTTTTTTTTTTTTTTAATGTATTTAGTACAGGGTCTACAGGATCTCACTACACACATTGGACTTAGAATGATCCTCCTGTTTTTCAGCCTCCCAAGTGCTGGGATTATACGCACACACCCTCACACTATCTCCTTTGCCATCTCAGCATGCTCCAGTGGTGGGACCAACACAGCATGCCTGGAATCGAACCCCAACCCCTGTGCCTACCTAAGCAGGTGCTTTAGTCTGCTGAACTATCTGGCAAGCCCAGATTTCAGTTTTAAATACAGAATTGTTCAAGCTGCTTTAAAATTCCACTGTAGGAGCAGGGCGTGGTGGCTCACGCCTGTAATCCCAGCACTCGGGAGGCTGAGGCAGGAGGATTGGTGCGAGTATGAGACCAGCCTGGGCTACTAAAGTGAGCTCAAGGCCAGCCTCAACTGCATAGCGAGAACCTGTCTCAAAAAGACAAAAAAAAAAAAAAAAAATTCCACTGTGGGGATTCATTAGTATTTAGGTGGTCTCTGGGAGAAAACAGAGAGGATTTAGAAAGTAAAGATAAGAAATAAATTATATATCTGGTGTCAAGGGGCCCATGCCTGATTAGCAAAAGACCCCAGAACAACAGCAGAAGCATTTATTTATACCTTTGCAAAGTTACAAGACATAGGGTTGCTTAGCCACTAATAGCCAACAATGTCCAGGCAGGGGAAATCTGATGCTTTAGGCAATGAGGCCTCATCCTGTCCTCCCATGGACAATCAATTTCCCATTTTTAGCAACTCCCAACAATCTGCAGTGCCTGTAACACACCTTTCAAATGAAAGTAAAGAAAATGAACATGATCAATAAAATATAGAAAATCAAAGGAAATAAATTTATGAGTGAGGCATAAAGATTATTTTTTATTTTATAACCTAAGAAGGCAAATAGTTTATACACAGCATATATTATCTACTGTAGTAGATAATCTACTACAGAAATCTCAAATATAAAATAACTCCAAATATATACATATATGTATATATATATATATACATATATATATATATATATATATTCTTTTTATATTTCATAGTATGGAAAATAATTATGCATAATAAATATCCATAAGTCAGCCTTCATGCTTAAGTTTGTATAAGTGCAGGTCCATTCAAAGAAGTCAAGTAATTGAAACTCTTGATTTATATAAATATACAGCAACTTGTAGGCCCAAGAATTGGTAGAAGAAATGACATATTCATGTCTGCCAATACCTAATTAAAATTTAGTATTTTTCTTTTTATGAATCAAGGTAACAAATAGCAAGAGTATGTATGAATACCTCTAATTTTGTCACAATTACAAACATTTTGTCACATTACAGACATTTTTATACCACTTATTGCATGGATCTCATAAATACTGTTTACTTATACCATTCATTTAACATTATCAGTGCCATGGCAATTCACTATTTCTTTGATTATTAAAGGTGAAATGTGCTATTACGTGTGTCAAAATTGTATTGTAATATGTATAGTTGCCTTAATAATTTAGCATTTTGGCCTATTTATGTACACATTGTCATATGTCACCACAGTATAATTTTTTAACAATGCACAGTCACACTCACCAGGGTGCCAGCTGAATACACTGCAAAAACATAAAATGATCAGAATATATTCATTGATCTTCCTTTCTTGTATATTACTTGACCATGATAAAGGTATTACATCAAATCCATTTTTTTCTTTGTTACATTAACAAGTATAGGTATTTTAATTGAAATGGTTTAAATCAAGGCTTTAATTTATTTGGGTACTGTTTGCTTTACAAAATAAAAATACATTATTCATTGATATGTACACGTATATAAACTGATGTATAAATCAAACTAGTGACCTAGATATAAAATGAAAACTCTACAGTTTCATTTCTCAGTTCTTAATAAACACAATTCATCACTGTCCACTGAACATCATAAAAATATGAAAGAAGACATGTGGTAATAAATAGTTTCCACATGAGAGATAAAATAAAATAACATATTCCACATGCAAATAACAAGATTATTGATACTTTGAATATGGACATTTTCTTAGATATTTAATGGCATTGCAATCTCTTTTTACTTTCCATCATATTGGTAAATTGTATAAACAAATGCCTTTGTATCATTAACTGTCCTTATTATAAAGTGTGTAAGCCAGGCTTCACAGTGCAGAATGAATAATGTTTGATGATATTTCTAAAGTTATTTAAGCACTAATCTGTCTCACTTCAATGAGATTACTTACCATTTCATAGCTTTATTTTGAAGACCATTCACTGGAGAAACTCATGCCACAGTGGCCGCTAAAAGTCAACTCTAAACTTCCCTTTCTCATAGGTAAATAAAGTACATCCTTTACTTCATAGAAATTCTGATTATGCTTTATTTTCTACATATATAAAGATTAGGAAGTGTTTTCAGTTTTCCTTTAGCAAACTGGGATTCCTGTGACATATGTCAGAAATGTTATTTGATTATTTCATTTATCTTCATTTTAAGTGAATGTGAAGAAAATAGCCTGCGTAATAAAATATAGAAAATGGTGAAGAGAAATATAATTTATGAAGGAAACCCAAACAAATTGAAGTTATAGCACAGAGTATGTTGAGATAGAAGTAATTGTTTCTAAATAGGTAGTGAACTGCTATTATGTGACTGCTGATCTGCTGATCTCAATAATGGTTCTCTATTCTCTTGTAGAAGTGCAGTAACCATTAATAGAAGCTGTTTATCTTCCATTGAGCTCCTCTAATTTTACCAGGACTTGTAAAATAAAATAATAACATTGAATAGTCACGTGAGTGAATGGAATGGATTAACATGGTATTTATGAAGAAAAAAGTACTAAAAATATCACCCCCCCCCCATTCTGTCTTTTCACCGCTATGGGGAATTCTTCAATGCACTCTCAGAACTATTAATTTGTCCTAGACAATCTTAAGTATGTCCTTAGAGGCCCCTTAATCTTCTTTGATTTCAAAGTCAAATACCTAGCTTTTCTTTGCGAGACAGCCTGGCCACAGTACAAACAGATAGTGAGACTATCTGCACCCCTCCTCCAGGTACTGTGGATTATGACAATTTCATTAATTTATATAACTTTTGTAACTGCAGTGGGAAATAGTTTGTGGTCCGCTATGTACTTCCTTTCTTTTCTCTCTGCAATCATCCTGAGATCTGCCTGCCCCTAACCCCCACCCCACTGAGCCACAGCCTCCAGAGTCACAGCCTCCACTGTGGCTGTAGGCCACCACTGGTGCTACTACCATACTACCATATGTATCACAGCAGCCCCTCTGTTTTTTTTTTTTTTTTTTTTTTTTTTTTTT